>JAECUM010025804.1:0-66450 GCA_016617855.1 Megalonaias nervosa | reverse complement strand
TCTAAGAAGTAAAATGAACATTCTTTTACGTGACTATGTGCAAGGAAGTTGTTTTACTCTAAAATGTTTCCAGAAACACTGGTCTAATTGGTGGGGATATTTGGAACCCCAAATAATTCTGCTCACATACTTATCTCTTGCACTAGCAGAAACAATGCATAAATGCACAGTTGTTACTTATATAGCAATATCATCAACAGTAGTTAATTGTAGGGTTGAAAAAATATTTATGATTCGATGTGACATATACCTAACCATTAAATATATTGTACTTATGTCTTCATCCAGAGAGAGAGAGAGAGAGAGAGAGAGAGAGAGAGAGAGAGAGAGAGAGAGGGTAATGGATTTGAGCTGCCATCCATCGGTCTGGTTGTCACACTATAGTAAGTACTCAAGCTATCTGACACAAATATTAAATCAGTTAATATTAGACTGGATATTTATATATCTTACCTGATTTGGTTCAGGCAACTGACCTTATTTAACATTTTTTACTCTGTCCATAACTTTTAATTTTGTACACTTATTTAAAAATTGGGAATGAGACTTCATTTTTAAAGAAACAAACTTGCTGGCATTGTTGAGTAGCAATCACTTACGGTAGACAAATACAATTTAGTAAGTATATTTTGTAATAATATATAAATAATAATGTATAAACAATAATATATAAATAATATATAAATAATCTGAATAGGTTTTCAGGCAATCACAGCAGTTTATTTCAATTTGTACACATTTTGTAACAGAGGCAAGTGCAACCTACAGCCCATGGGCCTGATCTGGTTGTATCATAGACCGCGACTTAAAATATCACATCTGTGCTGTGCTTTGGAGGAAGTTGCACATGCATGTTGTAATATGTTGAATTTGGCTTTTTATTAACCTAAAATTTAGCTCAGTTTAGAATCAAAATACATGATGCAGACTAATGCATTTGACATGCGCATTGATACGTAGATGTTGACTCCATTAGATTTCATGTTATTATAGCAGTTTTGTTTTTCTCATTTCGCTACATTTTTGGATCTATTTTCTTTTTAGACTTTGGGGGATTTTAAATGCAGGATATACAAAAGCAAATCGTATTTCTCTTTTAATTTATTTATTCATTTATTTATTTATTTATTTATTTACTTTTGGCCCAAGATTCTATATGCAACAGGGATATATGCATTTTTCAGGGAGGACTAGTAGCATTGGTCCAGGATACTGTATACAACAGGGATATCATTTGAATTAAATAATTTGAATAAATAAATTCCAGCCCAAACAAAATACTGAACACAACAATAATACAACTGATTCTGCTCAGATCTTACAACACGAATGAATAATTTCTAGATAAACAAGATTATATAGTCCTCTACTTGACCTCAGGTCACCTAATTGTAAATTTCAGTCTGCAAGGTTCCAAATGTTTGCAAGATAAAATCTTAGTTATAATTAGAAGGTCTGTTACTAATATTATAATATAAAATTGGTAAACAACAGGTAGATCCGACATTTCATGTGGAATTTTCAATGTTCTGGACTCGGATTGAGACAAACATGTTGTTTACATCCACTAAAATCAATGATTCAACTCAGGTAGAAAATGAACTTCGTTTTGGACAAGGTAAAGTCCAAAATACAATTATCCAACACGTATGACGAATTAAAAAATCTAACAAACAGTGCAAATGAAATATACATGGCAGTGAAAATATCGAATTGTCCATGATTTAAAACTCCTTATTTAAATGTTTCAATACAGTTGAAACATCTGTGCGCTATATTTATACACTGTTTGTGTTAAATCGTTAATACTCTTATTATCGAATGCAGCATTTTCTGTGTTATTCATGTCTCCTGGAACCTTTGTACATTGTAATCTGGTTTTGCGAATATTTTGTTTAATTTGTTTATAAGTGTTTGTTTGCCAACCGAGTTTATGCATCATTGCATTTATTTAATTTTCTTATTTGTTATTCAATTATAGTTTAATTTTGAGACTCGCTTAAATTATTCTCCAAGTAGCTGTCAATTAAACAGAAGAGAAGAAAACGCAAATATATATTCAGTAGTACTTATTATAAACAATTATAACTATATAAAAGAACTTATCGAATATATATATATATATATATATAAAGTAGTACTCGCGAGCGTTTTAAAAATTTCTAACCACCTCTTTCAGTTTATCAACATTTCTGATATTTTCGTGAAATATATGAAAGTTCAAGAACATGTACTTTGTGTATTACGCATGTGCAAAGTATATTTGGGAGTTTTAAGTTAGACCATCTCCGAAACGAATGTCGAAGTTTGTGTAACGAGAAATGCAGACTGATCACGTTTCCATAGAAAGATAATATTATTTCAGTCACATTTATTAGGAATTAATCACTTTAAATAATATTTTAGGCCCATTCAAGTTTTGCAAAATATGTAAATCCGACATATTCATAAAACACATAAAATATTTCGTTACGTAATGCACATTTCCTTGCATCCTTGTCTCTGAGCCAACTATGAACAATTTAATAGATAATTAAAATTCGCAAAACTTATATGCATGCTCAAATTTTGTTATATGCTAATTATTTATTTTAGCTGTAATAGTGTTGAAACATTTTGTAGGCGTTCTGTTTCTCTGCATTACAATCCCAAAAATACACACAAGCACGCACGCACGCACACACAGAGAAAAACACAAGCATAATATATACGATGTAAATTAAAAGCATTGTAAAGATCAGTGGGTCTGATCTGTTCGTATTTCCGTCTCCTTTTGTAAATTCGCTAGACGTTAGTGACTATTCGGTTGAATTTGGAATTCATTGCTGCTAAAAGAAAATAAAGAAGTAAAGACAGTTTTTTAATTTAACAATTAGCTAACAATGGCAGAAAGAAGAGGAACAAGCATTTTGTTCAACAACTGCAAAAACAGGAGCAAGATCAGGGGAAAAAAGTAAACGAAAAGAAGAACAGAAGAGGAAACCTTTGAATTTTGAACGTCAGAAGGAAGAGATAGAAAACATAACAGTGACCTTTGAAGGAGTTAGATATTACGGGAAATGTATCGTACTTCTTTAGCTCAATCCAAGACATAAGGACCTTCACGAGCCAAGGATTCCTAACCTTCAGTTACTGCATCCACTCCCACGGCCAGTGAGATGCTAGCAGCAGTAGCAGCACCAAAAGCCGCAACAGGAGTCGGACTTGGCTGTGGAAAGGGACTATGAGAGTTAAAGCTGATGATGTCAGAGTTTTGTTATGCTTCTTTCTGTCTTTGCAAAAAATTATCATACGTTTCCTTCTCATCCACCAATGTCAATGACAACGGAGGTGAAAGAAGTACTACCGTCGCAGGCGACAATTCTTACGGAGACGACAGAAAGTGAGCATAATCTAAATTGAAGTCATCCTCTTCTGGAAGTAGAATACAAGCTACAGCCGCAGAAGTAGCACTATGACTTAGAGAATACGAGGGTTCCTCAGCAAGCGTACCCCAACACATTTTCTTTCTTTGTTTCTTTTTTCTTCAGCCATAAGCCTCTTACCTCAACTGTTCCACAATGACAAACCATGGGAATGCCCGTGCGCCTATGTATACCTCCGCACTCTGACTGAATTTTGTAACATGTATTTTGATTGAATGAACATTTCAACCTGTTTTTTCTTGTCCCAGGCTACATATAAAAGTGCACAGTAGCAGCGATACGGAAGAGAAGAGCATATTGAGAGGGAAGGATGTCAGAAGTGGAGATTAGTCTACTGGACTGCCTTGTGATAAAATTTGAGAATAAGAAATCTAGTGAAGCGATGTCACATCCATTTTCCGACTTTGGTTAACAAATCCCCAGCAATCCCTTTCATAATCACATTGCTAATTCTTTTGTATTTTATATATGTGTTGGTGTACGTTTTTTATGTATGTTTTGCTTATGTCTCCATTTTTCCCCACATAAAGCTAAAACTTAACACCACATTACCCCTTGTCTCTCATGTGTGATAGTATATATGAGAGGTATAGTGGTGTGTCTATAAACACTTCCTACCCTTGTGTGTTAGTATAGTTTGTTGCGCACGTGTGTGTGTGTGTGTGTGTGTGTGTGTGTGTGTGTGTGTGTGTGTGTGTGTGTGTGTGTGTTGGGGTGGGGGGCGTTGGGTCGTAATAAGATAGCAGTTGCTGGATAGTACGGGTATGTGATGGATAGTAGGTATAAAATTTTAACATTGCTATTCTCGTATGTTTCCAGACTGCGTCCTAAATTTCTAGGACATTACCGGGAAAAGAAAAATTCTATGTTAAATTTCCGTTTGTCCTCCACAATGTCTCATCCTTCGTTAATTCCCGCTTATCTTCATACGGTCTCTCCATGTAAACATATGGACTAATATTAATTCCCGAACGTCCCCAGATTCCCTTATGCTCGTGATATAAAGGTTGGGAAATAGTTTACACACGATTGCGTTCTTACAAATGAAATAGTCCACTTAGTTATTTAAGACAAAGAATTAATATCAGGCCAACTTGATGGAATTATTTATTTATTTATTTATTTATTTATTTATTATTATTATTATTATTATTATTATTATTATTATTATTATTATTATTTACAAATGTTATATAGTGCAGATTCCAAATAAAGGTCAACCGAAAGAGTCCACACAAGTAGCGTGCATACTGCTCTGTCGGATCATGACCATATTTTAGTAATAGTCTTTATCCAGACAACTGGGCAGACTCAGTTCCGTCTACGAGAACGAGATATATGAATCTATTTTCGTAACCATAATGAAGAAGAAAAAAAATAGAACAATAAATTATCGCACTGGCTTTAATATGTAACACGTGCACGACTTGCCGGTATATATTACCATGAAAATGAAAGAAGTAAACACTAAGAGAGGTAACTGTACAAAACAAACTCCCTCAAGCCATTGATAAGATCAGTGTCGATTTTCAGATTAAATAGAAACAATGAAATCACTCGCACTACCATAAAGGCAGTTGGAGGTCACCAGAGGTCAATCTCGTAAAGTCTCGTCAGGTCACCACATGACGAGAAGTGGAAGAAGAACACAACTAAACTATCAACTAAAACCAGGGAATAGCCGAGAAATACAACAATATCGCCTTTATTACTGTATATTTCATTCTTTAAGCACGTGAGATTTAATGAAAGATTGTTTTAAGATCTCACTGCACGTTACAAGGGATTCTAACAGATGTAGTGGAACGTGAGCGACCGGTGGAATGGTTTCTACGGATTCGTCAAACATGCCAAGATAGCCATGTTCTGAAGCTTGCAAGCATCAAAGAATTTGTAGATTAGTGTCAGAGGGCTGATTTGGTCCTTACATTATAATCATGACGTCAAAAGCGGTTGTGGACAGGATAGACCCATTTGTTAGCAAGGCTTCTATAAAGTCGAAAAAGCAAAAACGATCTCAGGGTTCCTCGCATTACAGGGCTAAAAATGCCCCGGAACTTCAAGCCTTACCTCATTTGAAAGGTGAGATCGGAAGGTGATCGTTCAGAGCTGTAGTTTTTGTATATATACTTTTTTCCTTCAACGTAGAAATTGCTATATAGCTCAAAGTGGAAACGGTGTTGTGTAGATGAACCTTGAAATTTTGGAATGTTTGTTTTAGTTTCCTCACACTTTTCCCATACCCACTGAGATTTTGGACAGTTATGTTGGGCTGTGAGGTCAGAGTGCAGTATGATTAGAAAACATGGAAGCTATAAATGGGCTTGTAAAGTTGAGTTATATTCAAACAAACCATAGCAGCACATTAAAGATGAGTAGAATATTTATCTTCTCATTCACTGATTCAAACTTATTTCATTTCTTTAAAATGCAAAATGGCAAAATTTATGTTTATTATAAACTGCTTTTCTTACATTCCTTGTCCACATGCAGAGGTTTCCATAAGAAAGTAGAATGAGAATTTTAAAAGTAGTGGGGGGAGGGGCAGTGGCAACACTTTGGGGGAGGGGGCAAACCCCCAGGAGCAGAAAGGGCGTGGTAGTATCAGCTTGAGTTACCTGGTCTTCATGGAAGATATCAAAATTTTGCATGATGAAAATAATGTATGATCATACACTTTTTACAACATTCTTATTGATTATTCAGTTTTTTTTTTATTCTTCGTAATCTTATGGGTTACATCCTATTAATAATGAAAACGTGTTACATCCTATTAATAATGAAAAGGTGTATCCTGCAGAATCATCTGGTTTAAGGATTTTGATATTAACCATTCTATATTTGTTTGAATGAAATGAATATTTCTTGCCTAATACAGATATTGAAAAAAATCATGCAAAATAATAATTGGAAAAAGAAAATTGCAAGGTATTAGAGTAATAGCACAAAAATGTTATTATATTATTAATATATAACTAACATCAGTAATACAGATAATTGACTGAAGAAGAGGAGAACGTAACAGGATGGTTTATGAACATAGTGGATTTTGGAAATGCAACATTTCTGTGGTTGTAATTTAATATGTCCATATCCTGTCCACGATGGATCATGTATAATTCTTGTGGATATCCACATTGCTTGTAGGGGATGTATCAAGTTTTATTGCCCTATTTTTGGAAAATTGCAGCATTATAATCATGTAATAGTGAATGTCCATTACAGTGCATGGAACTCTTGTGTTGGTTGAGCTACAGCAGACATTGTAGAGTATCCTTTTTAAGTTATTGATGGAGCCATTTAATATTCAAAGACTCCTCACACAAACACATCAACATACATATATTGTGACAGAAGAAAGTAACGTTTCTGAGCAGATAATCCCATGAGTATAATTAGGTGCTTAACAGAATATGAAAAGTTAAACAATATAGCGATTTTGATAACCAGAACTGACAGAAATACTGTTTTTAAACAAACAAAAGAATAAGAAATCACTTGCAAGTATTAGTTGGTTCATACAAGAAAAAAGAGAATTTCTGCACCAAATACACATGTATAAGTAACACATTTTCTCAAGAACTGCAGAGACAGATATGTATTTACCTTTACCATCCACATATTGTTTGTATACAGACTTTGCTAGGCACATGCTGATGTATTATTTTGTCAATAGCTCAAACAAATGTAGTTATGATTGCTGGTGTGGACATCTGGCAAGTTTAATAAAACCAGATGAAAGGGTGAAAGTGGGAAAAAGTATAATGTACTGAAAAACTTATTGAATGTGAAGCAGATATTTTGTTATCAGTTTACTTACTGTTACATTTTGGCCCTGTTATCCTTGTTAAGGTCGCATCAATTAAAAACAACAAACCCATTTTGTCACCAAAGAAGATGTACAAAATATATATTTAAACAGCTTATCAGTGAAGCCTACAATGTGAAATTACTGGAATTAGATTCATAATCACTGAAATGGCATTGAATCTTTGGCACTAGAATTAAGTTTCAAGACACTTCAGCAAGATGTAAAAGAATTAATAAACTGGTTAAATGTTTGAAGATATACATGTAAACAGAACTGATATAAGGATGGGGCAAGTTAATAGGTGCTTAATGGGAAGAAGAGTATTTTCCATATTATAATAGTAGTTAATTTCTCCTGGACATCCATCCTATCATTTGAAATTGAAAATAAATGCCTACTATTATCTAAACTTGGTTGTGAAATGAGTATCTTTGATAGATATGATGGTATTGACTGTACAATAAAGTGCCTCTAGTTTTTGTGTCTGTTTATTTTTAGCTTCACAAAAGCTGAGTATCTTCATAGGTTGTTTTTTCTTGTCTGACTTGTACTGTATTATGCATAAGCTGTTAATCTGTGGCATTGTATTTTTAATGGCTTTAAACAGGTATCTTGGGTAGAACTTCACTATATACATGCGGCATCCACCTTTTTTGGCTGGGTGCTAAAACAGAATGCTTAAGGTTGCTGGCTGCATGATCAAGAACAGTTCTTGTGACTAATTATGCATATTAATTGAAGTGAATATTTTTAAAATTGCCTACATGGCAGCGGGCCACACAATGTCAAGGGCTGTGCCACATGTGGCCTGTGTACCATGAGTTGACATGGCTGCTATGTACTGTGAAATGGAGGTTGAAGAGATTTTGGTTTCAGAAGTTGTAAATCCCAATTATTTCCTGTTTGTTGTGAACTTTTCATACTATTTTTAGGGTCGTGGCAAATATTGTCTCTATGTTCATTTTGATTATTGCAACAATGCTGGCTTACTCGACTCTTAGTCTATTGAATATATAATAACTGTCGGAATATCTAAAAGGGGTTGAGGAAAATTAGACATTATGTCATAAGCATCTTGCTGTCTCTGTCATATTTACAATGATGGCTTTTGTTTTAGAGACAGCTGTTTTTATTTGGAAGCTTTTAGAGATATTTATACTTTCTTATGGTTAGATCATAGCAATCCCAGTATCGTGAGGTAAGATTGTGAAATGAACAGACTATATTCAGATAGAGGGTATTATCTCCCATTGCCCACAGTATTGGATGCAATATGAAATGGTTACACTTAAATCATTGACAGTCACAGATTCTGAATACACTCAGCTGTGATTTATTTGTAGATTTAATCAGTAATGTTTCAGGCACTGAAATCGCTTATGTTGGTGAATGATAAGAAACTAATAAAATTCATTTAAGACATGAACTTGGCCTGGGAATACAATGTGGAAGAGAAGTAACTACATTCAAACTTAAACTTTGTGAAAAGGATCCATAGGTGTCCTAGTTAAGTGTGATGGCTGCTGATGAGAGTGACAGTAAGAATGTCCTAGTTTGGTGCGAGATGGGATGGCCTTTCTTGGGAGAAGCCTCTGAAAAAGTGGACACATAATTTACATTCTATTGATGGGATCATAGAATACTTTTGTTTCCCAATACATTTACATTGGGATTTAAGCCTAGAACCTCATGCAGTGAGTATCCTGACTTTCTACAGTTCTTGGTTTTAAAATTTATTTTCACAACTGCGCTAACTGTTTTCTTTGCACAAGACTCTGCTTTTTTTAAAATTTTGTTATTTTATAATTGTACTGCAGACTGGAATTTCATTTTTAAAGATCTCCACAATTCAGGATGTGGGACATAGTGATTAGTCTGCATGGTTTTGATAGATCTAATTGCTGCCAAGAAGGTAAGGCAGGGTTTTTCTAGGACATGATAGTGGGAGTCATGCTATTTTTAAAAAAAAATCATACTGAAAGATAAACAGAATATTATTCGTTATATTTTCATGCCCTAGCTTTGTTATTTTTTTAATTTTTTTTCATTAAATGTTGCCAATATTTAGAAACCAATTCTTTCACACAAGGGGAGGGGAATTTCACCCCAAAATTAGAAAGGAAAACTACTTGTGACAAATTAGTTATTAAATGTAAAATGCATTGAAAATGATATATTTACTAAAGTTTTTCTTGTTACCACCCTTGTAAAGGATAATTTCTCACTTCTATTCTGTAATAGATTATCCTGTTTAAAGGATTCTGCAATATTTATAGTTCTTAAACTTTGAAAGCAGTAACATTCTCCACCTTGACATTGTGAAGTCCATTTGGCTATTTGACAAGTTGTCATTTAGTTTAAAGTGACTCTTTGAAAGATTCGGTTGACTGAGAAAGTTTTGAGATAATTGGATAGTTATTTTATTAAATGTATGCATCTTAACAAGTATCTCAGAGTAGATGTATCTTGATAACATTTTGAGTTCACATAATGAATCAGTAACAATTATCTTGCCATAGTGAAAAGTGGTAGGTTCCAGGAAAATGTTGCATAGATTCGACAGCTTTGTAAAATTGTTTCCATAAAGTTAAAGACACATCTTGAAAACTGAATCCTGTTGTACTGAGAGTGAAACGAGTTAGAGCAAATGAAACACTGGCAAATTATGCATAGTCATGCATACACGTTATCAGTGGTTTACACATAAATGAGTTTTCTGTCATCTACAGTTGCCAAGCCATGTGGATGGCTTGCACTTGGTGCAGAGAAGAACCTTATTGATTTTGCAGTCAGAAAGGTCAAAGGTCAAGGTCATAGTGACTGAAAGAATTGTAAAAAGGTTTCAGTGCAGTAATATTAGTTCTGCTTGACATACCTGAAGCAAACTTTGTGGATTCTTGCACTTGGGATAAGAAAGAAGGGTTTTTTTTATTACAAGGTCAAATGGACAATATTTGGGGTCATTAACTGATAGAAGAAAAACAGTTTCCACACATTAACATTAATTCTACATCACATTCATGGCGCACACTTTGTGGATGGCTTGCACTTAGGGTAATGAAGAAGTGTATTGTTATCAGAGTCAGAAGGGCAAAGGTCAGGGTGACTCTAGTTGAGAAAAACAAAATGATTGTGAGGACTAATAAACATGGGGCATATATATAATGTATGTCATTCATAGTGCTGTTAATTTTACATTTTTATAACTTTGCTTTGAATTCGCAAAATAGTCATTATCGATCTGGGGTGCTGTTAAACACTAATACAGACATACATATGACAATTTAATAGCTTAGGTTAAATTTGTGCATTTAGCTCTTGACCACAAGTTTTTTGCATGCTATGCACTTCCTCACAACTCTAGAATCATGAAACTTTCTGTAGAGAGGCATCTTAATTAGAACTACTCCCTCTTTAAGAAGTTGGTCATGACTAAAAAATAATATCCATTTTTTCAGTTTTTATGCTGAACAGAATTTGGTTGGTAGTTTGAAGAAGATTTGTTGACTTATTTTTCCCAACTCTCATTGGCATCAAAATCCCATAGTTGCGTGACTTATTATTATTCCTTTGAGAAGAGAACTTGAAAGTATTAATCAATAACAAAACAGTTTTTTATATGACAATTAGGTATGCATTGTCTGTATAATTACTTTTGTTATATGCTCATTTTTTTTTCTCCGTTAACTTTACATTGTCAGAATCATGCAATATTTTACGATATTGCACTCACGCACAACTTCATATTGAACTCATGTGTGCAAAATAGTGTATTAGGAACTACTTTGTAAACAAATCATGTACACTCATAGTAGATGCTTTATGTTTTGGTTGATTAAATTTGTTTCTGAGTGAACTAAAGCAGATGTTTAGTAGACTGCCACATGCCAGCTGCTTTGGCACATTCAGCGTTAACCTTTTTGATACAGTGTTTCGGATTTAGGCTAGCTATAGATGCCAGACAGGGTCCTTACAAATAACATGCAAGTGACAAGGCATAAACTGTCTTCTTTAGCTGGTAATAAGAATTGCAAAAAAAATATATCTTGCAGTTTTACGTCCTGAATTTCCTCAAAATGTACTTTCTTAGTTCTGCAAATCCGACTTACATGATCCATGTCGTGGGTTCTCAAGCTTGATTACACATTTCAAAATTATACTGTAATTTCAACTATATTCCAAGTGCAATTATATCCTCCTTACTGCACTCAGAATGAAATAAACATATTCCATAGCATCTTTTTGATAATTGCAATTGAAAGACTTCATATTTTTCCAGATTATGATTTCAAACATTAAATGACAGAACAGAAACACATTTTCAGATGTCAACACATTTCTCCCTCGCTGCTTCAATCCAGTGTATTTCATGTAGAATTGGCACAGATAAATCCAGTCCATAATCTCGAAATTTCGTAGAATCGACAAAAATACCAAAATCTGTTCATTCCAGATCAAATGGAAAAGTTGTTGCAGTGTGCATTCATTCACAATATGATGCCAAATTTCATTTTTAAGTAGACCAAAATGCCATTTTCTTTTGAAAGTTATGTCTAGTGTGCAGCTAAGTTCAAATTTATCTGGGCGGAGTTATGTGCGCATTAATAATGTTGTTCTGTAATGATGAATATGCACTTGTGTATTTAGTTTGGAATACAGCATGCATTCATTTACTTTGTTTCTTGTAGTGTATTTTTGTTTATATAATTAAGCCTTATGTAGAATAAGAAAATGAGCATATGATAAAAAGGTTACTGCATTTGTATGGGAAAATAAGAACTCTTTTTGTCGGATGGATATACTGCACTCCCAGGGTCATGCAGTATTTCCATCCGAAAAACTCGTTCATATTTTCCCATACAAATGCAGTATCCTATAAATATAATTTACTGTAGTCAGCAATAACTTGCTATGAATTCAAAGCTCACCAGTTAGCAAATAGCATGCAAATTGTAATCTTCATAGAATTATGCCTTCTAGACACTTGTCCAGTAGGCACTTAGAATTGTATGGAGAAATAGTAAGCATCTTTATGAGCTTGATGTCATATACTGTTAGTTACAAATGTAATAAAATTTGGGCTGGTCATAACATTGAAAAATTTGGAATTCTGGTTGTTTCAGTTGTAGTTTTATGGTCTGAAAATTTATAGGCATCAAACAAAGGAGGATTCTTGGAGGCTCTTTTCAGCTCTACTGGTCTTAGACCAGAAGACCTTATGGGGTGGCCTATTGTCTGTTAACCATCTGTCTGTCTGCAAATTTGTTATTGTTACTCCTAAGCTACTTGAAAAATTGTCATGAAACTAGTTAAAGCATTGGCAACCTTTTAGAACTACTGTGCCATGTCCACAGAATTGCAGAGTGCTACATGCCAAGTCATATTCATGTCTTTAATTTAATTATCATTTATATTACAGTCTTTTTGTACCTTATGACTTTCAAAAGGGTCTTGCACTCCATTTTTAGCACTCGTGATATAGGTTGTCAACACCTGTTCTGGTTGGTCTTATTTGAAAGGGCGCTGCTTGGGTATCCAGTATGAATGGCACAACAGCCACCTTGAAAATCTTCTTGTTACTCCTTCAAAACAGGTGGTTGTATCGGCATATAATTGGTACTGAATGACTTCTTTTGATGTATAGTTGGTCCTAAATGAAACTGGTGCTGATCTGTTATCCAGAATGATCATTATGGCAGTTGACTTGAAAATATTGTTATCACAAATACTCCTGAACAGAAAGTCGTATCAACATGGTCTTTTCACCAGCAACTTCTTATAATGTCTAGTTTGTCCTTAAGGATAATGGTATTAATCTGACTGCCAACATGGCTGCCATGGTGGCTGTCTTGAAAATCCAGATATTGCTACTCCTGGATGGATGGTCATATTAATATGTTTTTTGAACTTAAAATTTCTTCACACATCTACAGTATGTCCCCAAGGGATGCAAGACTGAGAGTCAAAAATCTCCTTGGTGTCAAAACTAGGGGTCAGACTGAGTAAGAACAAACTTTGGTATCAAAACTGGGGGTCAGATTAAAAATTTAGGGGTCTCTGAAGCACAAATGAGGGTAAAGGGAAACACATCTAGTAGGTCACAAATGAAAATGGTGCCAAACTGACATTCAGTATGGCCACCTTGGCAGCTGTCTTCAGAATCATGTTATCGCTACTCCTAAATAGAAAGTCATATCAGCATGATGTTTTCACCAAAATATTTATTATCAAGTCTGTTTGGTCTTACATGAAAGTAATGCTTATGTGACTTCTGTTATGGTCACTACAGTGGCCAGCTTGAAATCTTACTGCAGCACCTCCAGAATTGATGCTCATATCGACATGGGGTTTTGACAGACATTTTATGATGTCTACGTGGTTCTAAATGAAAATGGTGCTGATCTTTCAGTATGGCCACCATCTTAAAATCTTGTTTTGGCTCTAGAATATTAAAGATGGTTTCAACACGGAGCAGCTAAAAAGAAAAAACTGATATCCTGGATTCTTAAAAATTCTTTTCAACTAGTCGAGGGCCAGTTCTTTCAGGTGAATCTTGGTTTTTTAGGCCTCATTACAGTCTCTTCTTTTACACTTCATTGATTTGAATGAGATTTTGTATTTGATGCTCATTTCTTGTGCACTCTTCATTACTCGAATGATACCAAAAAGGTCACTCAGACATATTTTCACTGTTACTAGCTTTGGTTAAATTTTTACATTTAGGTCATGTCCACATGAGTTTTTGAAATGCTGTATGCATTATATCCTGTTTAAAATCATGAAGCTTTTGAGTGGATGGATTGGGTCAGATTTATGGGACTCTTGT
Source organism: Megalonaias nervosa (assembly GCA_016617855.1). NCBI lineage: Eukaryota > Metazoa > Mollusca > Bivalvia > Unionida > Unionidae > Megalonaias > Megalonaias nervosa. The sequence continues at coordinate 52,388 of JAECUM010025804.1, read as the reverse complement.
CACTCTTGTTGGTCCCTGCCTTTTCTGTCATTATTTATCATCATATTGCTTGTTTAATACATCAAAACATTTGTCAACATTTACATTAAGTTCCATTGAATTACTGCTATAGTTTAATGCTAGTATTTCTCATTATGATTAAGTTCTTATTAAGTTATTTTCTTATGTTCTTATGCAGTAAAATAACACTGAGTACACAAAACTCCATTATGTGCATTTAAAAAAAATTGTCAGCACAGTTAACACATTGAAATGTACACTCTTCACTATAAAGTCCTTCAGTATAATGCCCCCAACCCCCGCCCAAAAAACATGTTTCTTGTTGGCTGTCCGTCCATTTTTCATTGCCGACGCTAGCACTTTTTCTGCTTGGGTTAAAAAAAATTGTATAAACAAATTCCCCAAACTGATTACGTTCAGCCCAGTACTTGTAGTGCTTAGGAAAATGCTGAGAATTTACCCGTACTTGTTTGAACGTGAAGGAAATCGCGATCAAAATATATCAACAAAACCCTGTCATTTTATCATCCAAAAAGGTGTTTTGTGTTTGGAAATTTTAATCAATGTCATGAAGTTCTTAACTTGTACTCTATTAAGAAGTCCTTTATTTTGTAACATTTTCTTTTCCAAAAATTTCATTACACGGTAAATAACAATCTGATTAAATTGTAATCAGTGAAAATGTGACTAATGCCTTTTGGTGGCAACACTTGAAGTGATAAATAGCAATGAAATAATGTTTGCCAAGTAAACTTTTCATTTAGTTATATTTTTTAATTTGGTTTCAGTGTAATCATCGTAAATGTGATATGCTCTTGTGTATTGAAATGTATAAAATGTCAGTTTACCATCACAGCTATGTCCATGAGTGTTTCTTTGAGAACCCATTTAACTGCAAACTCTATTTTGATATGCAGATGTATTTGTTGTATTGTTACACTCAATTTAAAGCAGACCTACATTGGATTACCACGTTAATTATGTCATTTGTATCAAATAGAGGAGATGGAATGAAAAAAGTTGCCATGCAAATTCTGCCTTTGTAAGAGCTAGTGGTAACGGTTGTGTCAGGTCAGCTCATTTTATTGGAACATTTGATAACTGTTATAAATATTTTAACTAACAATTAAACTTGCTAGAACTATCCTAGTAATTCACAAACGTGATCAAAGATAGCAAGGCAACCAAGTGAAAGGAGTACCTGGTGAATTGAAAGCTTGGTTTGAAAGATACAGTTCATTATGGAGAAGCAGTTTCCAAATTTTTTGGTACCCTTTGTAGCAAAAAGGGTGAGCATGGAAGTGTTTTGTTAAAATGAGCAGATATTTCACAGTCTAAAGGTTCAGATACAGTTGAAAATCAATCTCATTGAAGTGTACTCACTTGGCTTCATTTCAAAATCATTTTGAAAATATTATCCACAAGTCTTCCAGTTTTCACTGTAAGACTTATAATGATGTCTAGTTAGTCTTAAATGAAAATGGTGCCAATTTGACATCTAAAATGGCTGCCATGGCAGCCATCTTGAAAATATTGTTATAGATATTTCCTCAATTAAAGGATAATATTTATGTCGGGTTTCAACAGAAGACGTATTATGATGCCTAGTTGGTTCTAAATGAAAATGTAGCTGATCTCATGTCTAATATGGCCACCACAGTGGCCATTTTGAAAATCTTGTTATGGCTACTTCTCCTGAAACAGAAAACCCAAAACCTGAATGATATTTTATCTTTTTCAGAGATGGGGGGGGGATGTCTCCCTAATCAGTTCATGTGGAATGATTTGACTAGAGCAAGTGATCATACATGTACCTAACACTGTATGTTGGCTAAAATGTTGATATATGTTGCATGTTGTATCTAGTACTTTATTGGGGTGGGGTGGGTTCTGGGTTCTTTTTCCACCAGATAAACTGTCCAAAAACACATGAGCATGTTGTATTTAAAAGTATTGTGGACAGAGTGTGTGCTACTGCTGCCCAGTAATAGAAGTCATGAAAGATAATTGAATGCTTTGTAGAAATCCACACTAAATAAGTTGCAAAATATCTTCAGCTGGCATTGACTTGGAGAACTTTCAGTCGTAAATGAAGAAAAAGAAGTTGAATAATCCAATGGATGTACAAAATATCTGTGTTCCTTTGTTTCATTAACAGTGACCAATGCATAATTGTAGAATCAGGATGTACTGTACTCAAAGCTTAAAGGACCATGAGTGTGTCTTCTGTTGTAAATGAATTGTCTTTAGTTCCAGATGTATTATCCCCAGAGGAATCAGAAGGTCTTTAAAGTTTATTAACATTTACTTGCTATTTCTGGGTCTTCTAGGTTTGTTTTACAGGGAAATAACTTCACAGATGTGATGCATTACAAATTCAAAAATAAATATGGCAGATAGAGATGTTATGCCCAATGATCATAGTTCAAGTAGGGTGAAATCATTCATGCATTATATTATCAACATGTTTTACACTTGAGGGATGTTTTTCTCTTGAGCATTGGCTCAACTACACAATGTTCATAGACGAGAAGAACTTATGGGATGGTCTGTTATCTGTCTGTCTGTTATGGCTACTCCTCCTCAGCTACTAAGATGATTGTCTTCAAACCTTGCATACATTCATCACATGGCCTAGATGGTTCTAAGTGAAAATGGTGTGGCTTGGACATCCAATATGGCCATCACAGCATTCAGTATGGCCATCTTGAAATTCTTGTTATTGTTACTGCCTCTGATTGGATGGATATATCAAGATGGGGTTTTCAGTAAAGAATTTATTATGTCTAGTTGGTCCAGAATGAAAGTGGTGCTGATCTGATGTGTAATATTAGCCACCACAGTGGCCATCCTTAAAATCTTGTTATTGCAAGGATGGCTGTATCAACATGGGGTTTTCACTAAAAGGCTTTTAATGATTTGTAGTTGGTCCTAAATGCAGGTGGTACCAATCTGACATCAATATGGCAGCCATCTTAAGAATCTTGTTATCACAACTCTGCTTAACAGAAAAGTCATATTGATGTGGGATTTTGACCAAAAGATTTTTGATAATATCAGTTGGCCTTAAATGAATAAGGTACTGCTCTAATGTCCAATATGGCTGCTCTAGCAGCCATCCTGAAAATCTAAATATTTGCAACTCCTCCTAAATGGAAAAGTCATATCTTGAAAATATTGTTATCTCTGTTCCTCTACAAATGGATGACTACAGCAACATGGGGTTTTCACCAATATGCTTATTATGATGAGTAGTTGGAACTAAATGAAAATAGTGCCAGTTGTACATCTAATATGGTTACCACAACACTGTCTTAAAAATCTTCTTGTCACTATTCCCTCTGAATGGAAATCATTATGACAAAGTTTTTTCACCAAATCCTAAAGGAAAATTGTGCTTGTAGTACATCCAGGATGGCTTCCATGATGACTGTCATAAAGATATTGTGTCATTCCTCTCTAATTGATGATCATTGTGACATGGGGCTTGCACCAAAAGACTAATAATAATGTCAATGTTGACCTAATTGAAAATGGTTGACATGCAGTATGTGTACCGCAGATGCTAATTTGACAACCTTGTTATGGCTGAAGAGTATCAGAGATGGTTTCAACACTCAATAGTTAAAAGGAAGAAATGTTTTTTCTTAAATTCCTGCAAAATTTTTTTTTGCTCAGTAGAGCACTAGTCTCTTTGAGTGTTTCTGAGGCCATTGACTAGGACCCTTGTTTTGAAAACAGGATTTTTAGTCATACAATATTACAGTCTGGTTTATATTATGTAAACTTAAGTCCAATTTAAATTTATGAATGATAAAAAGTCATGATTGAACTAAAAAATGTAAGTCTTCCATGTTTGGAATGTCCTTGAAGTGTTTTCTGTGTGAGTTCGGACATTCCATATTTTTAAAAAAAAATGAGCAGAAAAGACTGTTCTTCAACAGTGACTATATTTTTTATGGCAGGCTGGTTTCTCTATGCCTACATGTTAAAAAGAGCATTCAGCTGCCCATTGCACAACCTTTATTAATTAACTCTGTGGTGTTTGTGCTGCTCAGTTTTCATTGTGTCAGGGTACTTAATGTGGGGACATCAGTCATACAATTTTAAGCACGATTATGTGCTCGGATTAAAAAGTTTGACATTAATTTATGTTACAAGCTCATTATAATAGTGTCCATGGGAACCATAGGTTATGCTGCCTTATTGTGAGACAGCCTTACAATGAAGTTGTTACACATATGATTCTACATAAAGGGATCCATTACCCCACCAGCCTTATAGAAGGAAACACGTTACAATGAAGTGCTTTATAGTGAGGCAGTAAATTTTACAGAATTGTATGTGCCTCCATCAGTTAATTCAGCAAGAAACTAATAAACTCTTGCAATAAATTGAAATGGTTTGAGATTATGTTAAAAATATTGCATGTATATATCATATCTTCTAGCTTACAGTATATAATTGCATATAAGTCTGGTCCAAATGCAAACAACATAGACCCTGACCTGACATTGCAGAATGTACAAGAAGGTCAGGTCTGGTCTGGTTAGTGCCATTTTTCAGGACATGATACATGACAGCCAGTATATTTTGGTGGAGGAAGAACCTGACAAGATGGAAAGAACCTCCAATCTTTGGGAACTACTGGCAAGCATTCTATCATACCAATGTTGGTCAAATCAAGACTCAAACTCATGTGGACAGAATTGATCTGTGTAAGTGATTTGTACAAGGTGAGTACCTTGGACCGCTTGACCATGTGAGGACCACACCAGCAGATCATGGTCTATGTTCATTTGTTCTACTGATTACTCCTGACAAAGTGCAGGAACCCAGATCAACTTGTAAGAAGTTATATACTGTAGGTAATTTAAGATTGGTCAATACCAGCAAGTTTTTCTTCTGTAAGATTAACAAAAAATATTAGGTTTGTCACTGTGTTTTATATTACACTTTGCACCCATTCATTTGAGGAAGTTATTGGCTAGGCCTTAGATTACAACCCGAACCTATGTAAAGAATTTAGAATCTTATGAACATAGTTATTTGATGATCACAAGATAGGCCTTATGGGGATTTTAATGAATAAATTGTACATGACTGGTCCAAATGGGCAAATAATTTCTACAAAAAGCCATAATTGATGATTCAAATATTTATATTTACTCTGTAAGGGACATGTATATTATTTTGGGAGGCCTTTAGCATGTTAGACGATTCAGAGACTTCCTCAGCTGTGAAATTACCCCCCCCCCCCTCCCGTCGGAATCCAATTCGTGTATTATATACATGTATGAGAGGTATCTTTTTTACACTTCTTAATACTTATAATGTTTAGATATAATTTAGATATAATGGTTCATATAACCTTGAAAAATCCTTGAATTTCTTTGTTTTCTTGCAGACTATTAAGTTTAAACAGGTTTACTTTTTTCTTGAAAAGTCTTTGAATTTGTGGAAATTTTTAATAAACTTGATTGAGAGAATATGAAATGTTAAAACTGACTAAAATATATATCTCTGTAATTTAAAAAGTGTTAATCATGTACTTTTGAAAGTAATAAATTAATTGGTTAAAATTGAGTGGATCAAATGATACTTGACATGGTTAATTATAGTAAAAAGCATGCTAATCATTTATGTTTTTCATCTGCATTTCTGCCAGTTTATATTGCAATAAGGTGGCACATGGAGAAAATTTACCATAATTTCATTAAAAAGAAATACACCTTGAAACTTCTGCATGCGCTTGATAACTTCTTTAACAAAATTGGTTGTTGTACATGTGTACACATCTTAGACTTTTTTTTTTAACCACAAGAATTATGGTTCAGAGAGGCTGGGACTGAAAGCATGGAAAATATACTTTAGGACACGGCAAGCTGTTTTGCTGCAGAGTTTAAAAAGTTTGTATTTTTTGTATTGTCCTTTCTGAGCTTTCATAGATTTATTCAGTTACACAACTGGAATGTAGTCATGTATCATGTTTTAGGCAAGTAAATTATAGCACATTTTATTACCCTTGAAAGCTTTGATTGTTGATGTTAGCAATATGAAATTCCATCCAAATCCTTTGTAGAGGATCAGCAGTTTATATTATTTAATTAACAATTGTCTGTCCATGTGTTTTATAATTTTCCATAGAACTGCATGTACATTGAAACCTCTGAAGACCCAAAACCATGGGATAGCATTATAGTTTCTGTTTTGAGGTTCTCTATTTTCACCAAAGAATTGAGATTTGACAGGTGTTCTGTCACATGCATGCTGTTTTCCTTTTAAATCTTCATGTGTTTAGGCTATTCAATAATCAAGCTCTGAATAAAAAAGTTTTTAATGTAAAAATACATTTTTGACCCAATGTACAGACATTACAGTATTCTGAGTTAAAGTTTGTTGAAATTAAGAGACACAAAACTTTGAACCCAGAAACATGATTGTTTGAAATTGATTGAGGTTTACTGAGGTTTTGGTTTCCAGAGGTTTCATTGTCATTAGATTTAAGTCTAGAATTTTTATTGGTTCATCTGTATCAAGTGTCTGTCTATTTGTTTGCAGACACAGTTCCAGCAGAACAGCAGGACCTGTTCATCAAGAAGCTGCAGCAGTGCTGTGCAGTCTTTGATTTTATGGACCCTGTCTCTGACCTGAAAAGCAAAGAGGTCAAGAGAGCATGTCTGAACGAGCTGGTTGACTACATCACAGCTACAAGAGGTGTACTCTCTGAACCTGTATATTCAGAGATTGCTCGAATGGTAAGTAAGAAATAAAAAGAATCCTTTTTTCTTTTGGTTTTAAGATGTACATGGTTCAGATGATGATGATGATGATTATTATTATTATTGCTATTATTATTATTATTTGCAAGTAGCAGATACTTTATTCCAGGATGAAAAATGTGTAACAACAATGCAAACCTTGGTTTTAATGGCAATAATACATCCCTGCTACTGCTGCAAGTAAAATTGAAAAAGAATCCTTTTTTCTTTTTTTTTTTTAAGATGTACATGGTTCAGATGCTGATGATGATTATTATTATTATTATTGTTATTTGCAAGTAGCATATACTTTATTCCAGGATCAAAAATGTGTAACAGAAATGCAAACCTTGGTTTTTATGGCAATAATACATGCTACTGCTGCATTGGTTTCCATTTCTGAGGTGTCCCCCATCCAGGCTAAATGTTTCCTCTAGTTAGTATTGGATTGCCAGAATTTAAAAGAACATGATTCCAGTCCAACTCCTTAGAGTCAACATATGGAATATCTTCCTCTTTTTTCCTTCGAGTACACATGATGTGCACATGTGCCTGGTTGCTTACTGAAATTCCTCTTCGTTTGCATCCTTAAACATCTTTCAGGCCATTTTTTTTTACCTATTTGTGTTAACTGAGTGTTTATCTCTCCAGTTCTTGCTTTGTATGAGTGTTTAAGCTTTTTTAGTGCCTTGCTTAGCACTTAAATTGTTATCCCCATCAGGGTTCAAAACTAACTTTTTTATTAACTAGTCAAGCGGACTAACAGGACAAAAGACACACTAGTCCGCAGCAAAATCCATTAGTCCTCAAAATACATGTACGTAACACAACAATAGAGATTTATACACATTATAAAGTATGTTGATTTGCCATCATTTTGTCCCAAATCATAATCTTCTCCATCTGATTCTGAATAGTCCTCCATATACAGTGGTTTTCTTTTTCTCGGTCCACAAGAGTTCCATAAATACATAGCTGGCACTGGATCATAATCAGCAATGTCTTCACTTAAAAAGTGAATCGTTAAAAGTCATTCAATACACTGCTGTGCAGTCTGCATCTCCAATCAGATTTCATCGTTTTCAATTCACTGAATTCCTGCTCTGCATCTGCAGACAAGGCTGGAAGGGTCAACACAATATCCACCAGTGCAAGAATGTTAGTGTGACCTTCTTGAAATCTCATGTTAACATCACATCATTGTAAGTTCTCTACCTGACATCCACAAGCATAAATTAAACTTTTCAAGAGTTGCCACTCCTCTTCAACCTTGTCTGGATAGAAGCCTGCCATTGTCATTACTGGGGGAAAATGTTCCAGCAGAGTAGTAACATCCTCATCACCAAATCTAATATGATTTGAGTCTCTTGGTCATAAATGAAAATCTGCAAATGTGTGGCTTTCAATACATCACGTTGTTTGTCAAATCGGACATCCAAGTGTTCTGCTAAACTGTTGATCATGTCCTCTCTAGCATGAAGTGATAACTGCAGTGATGTTGGGGAACTTTGTTCTTTTAGTACAAAACCAGGAAATTCTTTTATAGGTCCATTACCAATATCCTGCAGAAACTTTTTTAACCTAGGTCCATCTCTTAATTTCAACTGTTCCAAGTCATCAATAGTTGCAAGAACTCTCAGGTACACTTCAGACACCAAACAAGACTCATTTTGAAGAAACAATGACAGCTTGGACAGTAAATTTCTGACATCTGTCAAAAAGTGGGCATAATTAACAAGATGCAGATCTAGCAAGATTTTCAGATAGCCAGCTGCTTTACCAGTAGCTTCAGTCTTCTAGGTGAAGGCTGATCAGTTTTAGTCAGTGATTGGAGGTGGCTGACTATTGCTGGATATAATTTCCACAAATTTTCCAAAGCCCTCTGCCAGTGTGCCAACCATCTAGTTCCACCAACATGAGTAGGGACTATCTTGGTGAGTCTCAGCACCTCACATGCACCTAACAAATCACTTCTATTTAAAGGGGTATTCCGATAAAAATAGTAAAGTCCTGTTAACAGCTCCTCAACTTTTGCATGGATAGGCTCTTTTGCAATGGCAGCTTTGTAAGCCAATTCCAAATGATGAGCATGGCAGTGTATTCCTACAAGACATTTCTGCAATTCTCTAAATCTTGCAATGGGGGTGCTCACCAGTTATTATGTACTTTTGAGAGAGTGACGTATGTAAGGTGAAGTTGTTTGCATTTAAAACATACACAGTGGAGAGAATGTTGGCATACCTCTATGCTATTTTGATGTAATGTGGCTGACATTTCTTTGGATATTGTACTTTTGGAAATTGTAAATGATCTTAGCACGCTGCTAACCAAAATGACTGCTCCCTTGTGCTCCAAAAATCAGCCTGAATTTGTCTAAAGTACACTATCCTCAGCAGCTAATAAAATAGGGAAAATGAATTTTGCCAGACTAGACAATACCAGCTTCTGAAAGTGCAATGAATGAATTACCAAATATATAAAATGTAAAAAAAGTTATAGGCTCTTTTTTTACAATTTTCCTCTGAAGTTCAGGAAGTAAAAATGACCAAGCGGAGCTAGCACTTTTTTGAAAGGTGCACATCTGGTGTAAGGCCAAGCTGTATACTCTATAACCCATATTACACCCATCAATAATACACCAAAATAAAGAGAATTAAAGGTTCTTTGAACAATACATAAGATGTACAAGGTCTTTTTTAAATAGCCAGTATAACTAGCGAGGAAACCTGGGGGAATTCTTTTTCTTTAAAATTCTAACCCTATGCAAAATACGAAACTGTAGAGTGCCACCAATAACACCATTGTTTTTTCCAGTATTGACAGCAGCTCCATCAGAACCAAATCCAGCAAGTTTACTTTTGTAATCAGACATTGCAATTGATGCAAATGCAAATGCATCATCAATAGCTCCTAAAATCCCATCAGCATTAGTTCGTGAAACTTCTGTCTTATCCAAAAATGAAGTGCATATTTGCCCACCCATGGCAGTTCTCACATAAACAACTTCTTGTTCACGGAACCCTTTATCAGTGGAACCATCAGTGATAATACTAATAAATGGTGCTGATTTAATCTTTTGTTCAAATTTATTTCTTGCACACTGTGCAATAAATTCTGAAAACACTTGTGCCTCTTTGTCATTGACATATGTTTGACCAATATCAGTTCCTTTTTTGGCATCCAATTGGACCATCCACATATAGTCGCTAAATGGCCCTCTCATTTTTACTAGGGCGTGTACATTCCTAAACAAAACTGACATTCTTCCAACATCTTTTTCATTTAGCGTCATGACAATTTTACTTGCAGATGACTGTCTTTTGGGTTTCGATAATTCTCAACTTGTGATCATGCATTTCTGGTGGATTTGTGATTTGGTTTCATGGTATACTGTTGTTTCCAACCGTAAATTGGAACATTCAGCTACAGATGAGCTTTTTTTTCATCCTCCATTTTTAATGCTCTCTGCAGACGCTGCAAAACATGGTATTTATTTCGGGGTTATAGTTAAGCCACGGTCGACCGCATTTCCACTTCTCTAGAAAAGTTCGGTTCCTATTTTCTTTATCATACTGTTTGTCGCATTCCCTTTTATCCTCATTATTGTCGGTTTTCAGCCTTTTGGCCGGATTTTCCACACCTTGTACAAATCGCCACATTGTTCTCTTCACTTTCTTTGTTTAACTGTGATCCTGGTCAGTGCAACAATATTGTTTTGAACACCATTTGTAATGCTTAATATAAAGCGCCAAGGTGATCTGGATTTACATACGGGAGTTACAACAAGTTCAGTAACTAAAAATAGCAAGTTATTTGTCCACATTTCTGTTATGGAATTCATTAAAACATAAAAGCAAACTTTAAAATAATTACATGCATTCGTTTTTTATTAGTCTGGCAGACTTGTATTGGAACATATTTATTAGTCCATGAGGAAACCTATTAGTCGCAGACTAATGTCGTCTGTTAGTTTCACACCCTGCCCATTGTAGTACTGATGCTGGGGTAAGTATTGCTTACCCTGTTTGGAATTCTGGTGGGGGTTATGGGTTTTCTGTCATTTTTAGCTCTACTGGCCATAGACGAGAAGAGTTTATGGGATGGCCTGACATCCATCCATCCATTAGCACAAGTTTGTTATTGCTATTCCAAACTACTTGGAGAATTGTCATGAAAACTTTACACTCAAATTTATCTACTGTTCTAGTTGGTCCTAAATGAAATGGTGCTGCTGGAACAACCAATATCATCAACATAGTGCTCATCTTGAACATCTTGATGTTGCTACTCCTCACTACCCATTTCCACCAGAAGACTTGTTATGTTGTCTAGTTGGTCCTAAATGGAAATGGTTGTGAACCGATATCAGATTTGGCCATCACAGTGAGTGACCATCTGGAAAAACCATGTTAATGTTGCTTCTTCTGAATGGATGGTCATATCAACATGGGATTTTCAATGAAAGACTTCTTGTAATGTCTGGTCCTGAAAGAAAATGGTGCTGATTTGATAAAATCTAGGATGACTGCCACAATGGCAGTCTTGGAAATCTTAATTTCATTACTTCTCCTAGATGCCAAGTCATATCAACATTGTGATTTGCTATAATGCTTCTTATGATGTCTAGTTCCAAATGGAAATTGCACAAATCTGATAGTCTATATGGCAGCCATCTTGAAAATCTTATTGTTACTCCACAACAGAAAGTCAGATCAGCATGGAGTTTTTACCAGAAGTGCACTTATAAGGTCTTGTTGGGTCAGAAGTAAAATGGCATTGAGATGATGTCCAAATATAGCCACCATGATGGTCAGCTTGAAAATCTTGTTACTGCTATTCTTAAGTGGAAAATCATTTTGCTGTAGAGTTTTTATAGGAAGACTTTATGGTGTCTAGTTGGAACTAAATGAAAATGATGCAGATTGACCCGCAATATGGCCTCCATTGTAGCAATCTTAAAAGCATTCTCATTGCTGCTTCTTCCAATTGTATAGTTATATCAACATTGGTTTTTCACCAGTAGGCTTCTTATGATTAATTGAATGAAAATGTTTCCGATCTGACCTATAATATGGCAGCCATCATTGCTACTCCTGAATGAATGGTCATAGTGATGTGGGGTTTTCACTACAGGACTTTCTATGATGTCTAGTTGGCTCTAAATGAAAATGGTGCCTCTCAGACATCCATTATGGCCATCATGTCAACCATTTTGAATATTATTATTTCTTCTTCTAACTGCTTGGTCATATCAGCATGGGGTTTTTATTAACTGACATTATATTATGTCTGATTCGTTATGAAAATAACAGTGGTGCCTGTCAGAGATCCATTATGTCTGCCACAGTGTCCACATAGAAATTCTAGTTACTGCTACCCCTTTTTGTATTGATGTTCATATCTAAATGGTGTTGTAACTGAAAGGCTTCTTGTGTTCTTTAGATTATACTGGTACTGATCAAGCATCCAGAACATGACATTCATCTTGAAAATCTTATTACTACTCATACAGAATGAATGGTTGTATTGATATTGTGTTTTACTGAGACACTTATGATATCTATTTGGTCTGAAATGACAGTGGTGCCCATCAGACATGCCCTTAGACATTCAATATAGCTGCAATGGTGGCCATCTAAAGTCTTACCACTACACATCCAGAATGGATAGGTGTATCCATATCGGGTCCACTAAAAGATTTTCATATCTTAATGGGGTTTGCACTAGAAGACTTGTGCTGTCAGGTTGGGCCTAACTGAAACAAATCCAATATGACCTCCATGATGGTGATATTGAAAATCGTGTCAGTGATCCATTTGAATGGATGGTAATGGGGTTTTCACTGAAAGATTTGTGATGTCTGCTTTTAGCTCAGATTGCCAAATTTTGTTATCACTGCTTCAGAACAGATGGGCATAGCTGTAGTACATCTTATGCAGTTTTTGGTTTCTCCATGTGTCCAGTGCAGCAGTTAATTCCTTTCACGCTTGCTCGACAGTAAAGCTATGTAGTGATGGGATAAAAACCTACAAATCACCGCTGCAACTCTGCGGGCACATCTTGTGTTCTCCACCACAGAGTGAACTGAAGGACATACTGATTGATATTTAAGTAGCTAATATGAAGACCACTCATGGAAAGAAAGAGACATCAGCGTGATTACAATTTGATACCATTTGAAGAATCAATTGTCTGTATGTTGATTGTATGTTTAACTATTTTAAAGAATCATTTCATAAGCATCTTGTAAATTCAATGCATTTGTGTTTATTTAAGGTTGATCTGCTTCTTTGGAGTGTTATTTTGCTGATGTCACAAATTTATATGCATTCCATGTTCAGTTTAAACAATGTAACCCAAGAAGTTTACAACATGATCCATGGAAAGTAGACGATGGACATTTCTAGGAAGTTTACATTTTTACATATTCACAGTTGTCTGTACAAATTTGTGCATTTTCAAGATGTACACCTTTTGACTTACCTTGAACAGCAACAAGTTTATCCTATTGTTACAAAGGAAAACTAATTCTATGAAATATGGACAGCTAAATCCCAAATGACAACAAATGCTGTTCAAAATAAAGGCATAGAGAGAACACTGAATTTACACTGAAATGTCCACCTTGTGCTTTGTTCTTAAGCAGTAATGGCAGTGCACACTGTCAATAATAGCACATGTTCACAAGTGTGAGTACTAGTGTCGGGTGCCATGATATATTTGTACTGTGGTATATCAACATTTTTCTGAACATACTGTGATATTACCACAGTATATTGTAGTTATATTGGGAACCAACAATTTAATATTTGGGGGTAAATTTACCATGTCGGCCAATTCTGCACGTCAGGTAATTCTGCGCAACGATACGACATTCCTATAAACATTGGATCACATGTTGTTTGTGGTCGTTTATTCAATTTGTATCAAGAAAGAATGATCATCCTTTCATAAAGTGGACACAAATATCCCACATTTCTACCCTAATTGCATGTGATTTCTAGCTGTCAACATTGTTACGTATATGTATTTTAATTACTTGTGTGTTAGTTTTAAATTCTTTTTTATTTTAATTTTGTTTCATTACATTTTATTGTAATGATAATTTTCATTGAATTTGAATCTCTTTTTGGAAAATTCACTTGACCTGATTAGAATGTAACCGTTGCTTAAGCACTGTTTTTAGCTAACCTTGGTTCATAGATTTTGTAAACATCGAGTGAAAATGATTGGCTATTACAAAGGTCATGTTCTGCTTGTGTGATAGCTCTAATATGTAAACAACTTTTTTATTAAATCTTATAGTAAGATTTGTTAAGTTCTTTCAAGGCGTACGTGTCTATCATCTGTGCGCTTTTATTGCGTTGTTTCATCTGGGTGACCACGTGGGCAACCATGTGATCAAAAATTGAGGGTTTTAATACTCATTCTCAGAGATTTTCAGTCAGTCGTATTTTAAACCTTGAGGGCTCAAGAGTTTTTTATTGTTGTTGCCAGCTTGTTCTGAAGTTCATCTATATTTTGGAATTTAATAATTTATTCTCTAGAAAACTACACAAGTGCTTTTTTTAATAAAAGTTCTGGGACAAAGACATACAGTGGAAATTTATTCGGGAATTCTAAACGGGAACATTATAAATGTTATTCAGCGAGGATCTGTTGCCATCAGTGCAGTGACCTCATCTAACGTTATCGCCTTCCATATTGGAACTTCATAGAGATTTGAACCTGGATTCAGTTAGAACTGTTTAGTGATAGGACTTGTATTTTTCAATTCTAGGATTAAATTTTGGATTATATTCACAAACCGTAAGTCCTATTTCATATTTTTACCTTGTTTTCTAGGGAAATAAATTATTTTGGTAAAATTTACAAAGATTGTTGACTTCACTCTTTTCTTTTGTTACTTTTGTATGAGCCTACACGTAACAACATGAAGACCCATTCCATGACCGTCTTTAACTTGCAACCCAGAAAATTCTATTTACTATGTATCTTTTAGAATCATAAAATAAATACATTATATAAAAGATGGAAATGTATACCTTTAAACAATACTGCATTTTAATCCAAGTTTCTAATTTTGCAAGAAGTTGTCCCACACGTAGTTTTATCGTCTGCAATACAACATGTCAGCTTGCCACTAGAACGGGATTCTCAAGAAATTCGCCAGCATAGTCTGTTTCCAAATTCTTTAGTAATTTTTTTTCCATAAATGAGAAGTTGTAAACACATTACAGCCTATTCATTGTTGGTTCTCTTCAACATAATAGCTTTTTTTTTTTAATAAAATGCTGAACTTTACTAATTTTTTTACACTATCACTTTAGTTTCCTTAGTATCTCTTGCTATTTATTGGTATTGTTACATTGAATTTTGTAAAACCAGCTATAAACCTGACTTAATTATTTGACCGAAATGCTGACAGAAACAGTCCAAAGTAATGTATTTCATTTCCATAGCCCGATTAATAAACATTACATTTTTTCAAAGCTATGCGCAGAATAGGTCGACATATCACGAGTCATGAAAACACAAGGGTGATATCTGGTGTGTCCAAAATTAATATTATTTTGAACAGAATATTCTGGTGACAATTGCCTCATTTCAAATGGTAGGCATTGCAGTATTTTATTTTCATCAATCGGTCAAATTTGGTATGCGTTTTGCTTCAGTATTGGTGATGGAAACCTAACGTGTGCAGAAATGCCTGACAGTATTGTATATGAAATTTCTGTGAGTATGTTATTGTAAGACACTGTAACTAAAGTGGTATGATTAAACTTGCACTTTAATTGACACCCTGTAAAAGACACTGTTGAATGAGAGCTTGTTGATAAAAAGTGGAAGTGTTGATACTGAAGCCTATAATTTACTA
This sequence comes from Megalonaias nervosa, assembly GCA_016617855.1. NCBI lineage: Eukaryota > Metazoa > Mollusca > Bivalvia > Unionida > Unionidae > Megalonaias > Megalonaias nervosa. The sequence continues at coordinate 36,749 of JAECUM010025804.1, read as the reverse complement.
GGTATACCACATATATAATAGGCAGGGAAACAGACTGCAGTGACAGCACTTGGGTAAGATATTTATCAGAGAATGCCTGTCAACAAAAAAACCTTTGCTCAAAAATGAGAAAATATGTAGTGAACTAGAGAAATTATTTAAAATTAAAGCAGAAAACAAGTGTTTTGCTGAAAATCTATGGAAAATTCTTTGTGTCAGAAAAGGAATATGTGCACACAACACACAAAATATGCAGGTAATTACTTTATTGCTTTTTAAAAAAAAATTTCAAAATGTTTTCAAAATTTGGATTTGATCCAAATAGCTTTCAAAACATCCCACTCAGCTGCCATGTTGGCATACATGACGTGTCAAATATACAAATAAAAATTCACAATTCTAATCATATTTGTTATATTCAAAATTAATTTATGACTAATACAGTTCTTTTGTAAAAAAAAAAAGAGTAGTATTTATGCAGTTATTTTGTCCTGAAAAATTAACTCCTTGTTTAAATATCCTTAAATTCTTAACTGGGATACTTGGGAATTTCCATACCTTCCTTACTGATGCCAACTGTTGTTTTTGTTTGGGTTTATCACCATTTCTCAGTGCAGGATAGGTTATACATGGCAACCAGAATAATTGTTTGAGGAAGAATCTGGGAAAACCCCAGTAAGGACCGCTGAACAATGGGATGCTACTGGCAAGCTTTCTCAGATATCCACATTGGCTGAGCCCGAGACTTGGACCCATGTTGATAAAGGTGATAAGTTGGTGATCTGTAAAGGCAAGCACTTTAGGTCACCTGGGGCCCTCCACTGTCGGAAATTACCAAAGTATCGGTAATTAAAAATTTCTGCAGTATGTACCAACAGAAAAATACCTCGATAAACTGGTAATAATGCACAACTGTTGTGAATACACAACTTTGAGCCAGCAAGATTTGGATGTAATTCATGCAATCTGGACTACTGCATTGGTATAGAAAAAGACTTGCCGGGGGGCTGTGGCTGGGATTTTCTTTCTGACTTGGGTATTTTTTCCCCCCTTCAAAGATGAAATTTGTTTTCAAGGTTTGGTTTTCTAGGGTTTAATACTATATCTGAGGACAAGAACCACCAATCTGACAGGAAGTTCCTGACAAGTTTTCTCAAATATCCATGTTGGTTAGTCAAGATTCAAACCTATGCAGACAGATACAGAGATGTCACTGATCTGTAAATGCAGGTACCTTAGACAACGCAGTCACCAGGGCTCCTTTTTCTTAAAGTAAAGTGAAGTGTAATTTCTTTTTCTTCCCCTGAAATCTGAGCAAGTCATTTGTTTTCAAGCTTTTTCAAAAAGAATCCTTATCGTTCTCCACGGCCACCTTAGAAAATTGAATGCGGTCTGTCCCTAAGAAGAATTTGACTTTAGCAGATGTTCTGCAGCAGTCAAAGCAGGAGCCATTGTCAACATTATAAAAGATTGATAAGAATTAGCAAATAATGAATGTGTCAGTTTCAGCTTGGAAACGTGTCATTTATATTACATGAAGCTGTCTGACTTTTGTCATATTGAAAAGCAGGGCTTGACAAATTTACTTGCCAGCTGGCAAGTCCAGAAAACTGAGGGAGAGATTGACAGGGAGTCATGTTCAGTTGATAATGCTTTATGTTCTGCAAGTTTTATACACTGTGATCTTGCCACAGTAGATATATCAACGGCTTTTATTTAGTGTTTATATTTATGGCATTCTTTTATTACGTAACTGGCCAAAATTGCTTTCATGTAATGATCCTTTATTTCAGTGATATGTACTAACAAGTCTATCATTTCCATCTTGTTGTCAGTGTCAAGGTCAGTCTTGCAATTTCTCATGTACAATGTAGATGTGATAATGTGAATATTACTAATTAAAGCAAGTTTTGACAAATAAAGAATAAATATTCATATTTTAACTTGTCAGTTATATTTTAATCATAATGTTTGTACATATGCAGGATGCACTGATTTTTAAGTCCTTTCCAGTCAACAAGCAGAATTTGAGCTTGCTGGACTCCAAACAATTGGCTTGTCAGATATTTTGTTGATGTATGTTGCTGATTTTATGTGAGGAGTTGAGAATTATTAATAATATAACACATGAGATTTCTCTGGCAGGTGTGTTTGGGAATAAAAGGTATTTGTATTGAATGATTTATCAACTGAATATTGTTAAAAACGTGTAAATTTAGCACCCACAAGTGGTGTTCATGTTTTGTTGGTAAGTGATACTTACAGGAGATGAATACATACCGTATTTTATGTAATTTTTCGTACACATAAAAATAATTATTAATTTCATTGTACGAAAACTTACATGTGAAATAAATAATTATCATTTGGTGGTGCTGACCGTGTACGAAAAATAGAGGGATTGTACCAAAACAAGTTCTACAGTACACACGCTACTCGACAACCTAACGGTACAAACGTACAAAGTAAACGTATATTTTCTGTCTCATAAATCAAAAGTACTTTTGTTATGAGAGAGAGAAAGAGAGAGAGAGAGAATTATGTCTCAGTGTGCAAGCTCGTCTGCATTTAGAACATATGTACCTGTTATGTTGTGCAAAATGATCAAGATGGTTTGAACATGTGTAAGTTATGGGTATTATTTATTGGTAAATTGTATGCAACGATACGACCCCATATCGTTAGGAAATTAAGTGCAAGTTGTATTTTTTACCGCAACAATAATCTCATTATCAAATTGCAACAAAAAATAAAGAACTTGAAATCAACGCTTAAGTTAATGCATGCGTGTGTGTGTGTGTGCACGCGCGCCAGAGAGATCAATCAAACAAAATTTTTTCAGTGTACAAGACCGTATGTATTCAGTATAGTTTTTATTTGTAGCTTTTGCAAAGAGAAAAAAAGATTATTTTCAGTTACCTGATGAGTTTGATAATCCTCATGTATTACGACCCTACTATATTCCATTAGGAATAAGCACCGCTAATCAACAGTTCATTCCTGTTTTAATTACGATGTACATTGTCACAACAACCACATGGCTATATAGTGTTATTTACGAGGTAATTAAACCTGCTTAGCGCTTTGGTTAGTTCAGTTGAAACCAGATTGAGGGCAAGAATCGACTGAAGAGGTCAAATCAGTGAGGCTGCCAGTAGGGAAATGAGGCTCGCTTTAGGGAAATGAAAGTCTGTCAATGTGCTGTTGAAGCCTTTGTCCATATAGCAGATGTTATAAGGACAAGCGATCATATGCATTTCTTGTTATTTGAACTCGCCAATAAAGATAATAGTGGGATATATCATAGAATAGATTTGCAATAAAATGTTAATTATATTCAAGTCAAAACAGAACAAGCACTTAAAAGATAGTATATGTATATATACGAATCAATTTAACTGAGTCCGTGACTTTCAAATTTACGATGGAAAATGACAAGGTTTTTATATGTTATGTTTGTATGACTAATGAAACAATAAGACAAGTTGACCAATGGTCTGTGGTCTTCACTTTAGCATGTACTGAGATGTAATTTTTGTTGCATAAGAGAACATCAAAGGGCTTCCGAACTCGTTTTAAAATGCACGTGGTGTTTTGTTACGGTGACGGACTTAATAAGGAGAATTAATTAACGATAATATTTAAAGGTATGGTCTGTAAAGTCCTTTGTTCATTTGTTAATAAACACCAGTAGATATTGTAATGACAATAAGAGTTTTTGCACATGGGCGCCCGCAGGATCTTTTGCAAAAAAGGGGGGGGGGTCAGTCAGTCAGTCATGGCCGGGAGAGTTAATATAATAAGCAGTCTGAAACTAAAGCTAATATTTACTAAGTGTTTTGAATAGAATCTTGTGACATATTTTCAGCTTCATTTGCATGATTAAACTTGGAATATATATTGCAGTATGATTTCGGGGGGGGGGTGTCACGTGACCCCCCCTTGACCTATGCTGCGGGCGCCCATGCTTATGCATCAATCATTATATTTTCTCACCTACAATTAATCATTAATTTTTGTAAAAACAAAGTGGGAATACGGTATTTTCTATCTTTTTTGCAAACGTAAATCTCCTTAGTGGAAATGTTATGTCCGATAATTTAATGAATTTTTCAAATAATACAAAGTGATATGTACGAAAAATTATGATACATTTAAGTAATTATTATTTTGATAACTGGATTATGTATGAAAAATTAAAGGGTACGAAAAAATACATAAAATATGGTACTTACTGTTTGGGAGAAAATTAAATGGATAAAATTATGTGTTCTCAGATAATTCTTAGAAGTTAGATTACCAAAGATTTTGATGCATGTCACTGATTATAAGGTGACTAGATGATAATTGTTAAGTAAATGGATAAAATAAGTGTTTATAAATCAGTCTATTATGGGTGTTGTTGATATGAGCTGCTTTGTTGTCGGTTCATACATGCTAACTCCCAAGAGAGGCATAAGCATAATTATTGGCAGAATTTCGTAATCTGAGCATAAAAGGAGCAGTCTGTATAGTACATGCCATAATTACAGAAAACTACATAAAATTACATTTATTTTTGCTACTTACTTGGCTCTGCACTTAAAATTCTTGTCCCAAATCGGCTAAATCCATGTGGATTAGAAGTTGGTACGACAGTATAGACACAAAACAGATTGATAAATTATTTATGCACAACACTCACTTGAACTAGTCTGCATGTCTTTTGCTGAATGGCTGTAGTCAACCAGTGATGAATGCTTTATTAAATCACTGTAAAATTCTTCTTTCAAAATTTGTAATGTGCGACTGATTTGTTCTTCTCCTGAAGTAGTATGTTTTTAAGTTAACAAAATCCCTCTTGTCTAACATTTTTCAGTCATATGACATCCATGAGTCATATCGATAAAAAAAGCCAGTTTCTCTCAATATCTGGCATCATAGACACTCCACTATGTATGTGCTTATCAAACTAATCAGTGACACTGGTTTCACATTCAAGAAACCTGTTTGTTGGAACTGTTCCACGTATAGATACAGTTCATAGAAAATAAGGAAATTAGATGGGGGTCTAACGATGGATAAATGCACAGCAGCCGATAGTCACACTCTTAAACTGAAATCGTTATTCTGTGTCTTGCACACTCATGATGTCTTAGATCTGAACATGGAAACAAAATTTTAAATGGGTACCCAGTTACACATTTTATTACTCAAGTTATTATCTGTGGGCAGGTACCCGTTGACAGCTTTACCCAACTTGCTATCACTGTATGGAACTTCTGAGCTCATGCTTGCTGGGGTCATAAAGAGTAAATCACGCACACTTTATGGACACCACAACCACCCAGCAATGGTGTTTGGGTGTAATTCCTTGAAAAAGGATAGTGTGCTATTCTCTGTGAGAGACTGTCATCCAGTATAGCTGTTGTAATGGCCATCTTGAAAATCTTGTTATTGCTTCTAAACAGACATTCATAGTGACAGGAGACATTCACGAAAAGTCTTCATATATAGTTGGTCCTGGTACAAATCAAATGGGTATGTTATGAACATGTTGAGTTGACTTAAACATAAGAAAATAGTTGGATACTTTTTCTTAATTCATTAGGTTGGAGTGTTGCAAGAATTTTGGAGATGGTTTCAATTCTTGTCAGTTTGTTTAAAAAAGATAAGGACTTGTTTCTTTTTCACTTTAATGCCTCTGTTACTGAGCTGTGCCTGCAAGTAGAATTTTGATGTTTGTTTGCCTTCTGGAAAGTATTATCCACTCTTGTTCTTGAATATCAAATAGTACAATTTTAGATCATAAAGTCGGGTGTCATATATGTACATGTACATGTCCCTTCCTCAAATAATACTTGTTCTGCATGTTTGACTAGCGTGTGTTCCTGGAATGTGTCCTTAAGGCTGGAGTGTTTTAAAGTCAATAACTTCATGCTTACAGTCATCAAGGATATAATGTTGGCTTTAGTATTGTAACTGAAATTCCATGCAGTGGTGGAGAGATTGGATAAAATTGTAATAGTATAAGGGAGATGGGATCAGATAATTTTCTCTTGATATATATCACATTTTGGATGTGTTTTATGAGTCCAGATAAGTACAGAAAAACTACTGTAGAGATACTGGTGTGATTATCATAAAAACCCAGTTACCCTTTTTTAATGGTTCCATGGAAAGGTTAATGTGTAATTTAAAAACCCTCATATCCATAGTATTACAAAGTTTAAAGACTGAAAGAGCTCCTCCTTTTGAGTGCTTGTTTAATATTTGGCCTTTATTCCAGAGGTCTTAATTTACAGGATATAAGATATTCCACTTAGGTTTTGATCTAGCTGGGAAATGGCACAAATTTTTTAACGGAAGGAACAGGTTCAGTTGTTGACTGAGCCACTCAGGGAGACATAGAATAAGGTCTGTATTACATCTGTGAATCATCTTTTTAATGAGCCGTGTGTTATGTGATCGGGCAGATCTCTGTTTATTAGCATTTACCAGTTTGTCCCCATATTTAGAGTACAAGGCAGGCAAAGGTAAATTTGACTAATTTTCATACCAGATAAACTAGCCATGTAATATTGTGGTCAAATCTGATGTGAAAAATCAAACTTTATTACACATTCCTCTAATCTCATACATGTATATTTGGTGCAGTATTCAATACAAATGTCTGTCAGTTTTTCACTTAGTGGTTCTTAAAACAATTGAGCTTAAGGGGTGGTCTGTTGTCTTTGCATCTGTGGACACAAGTTTGTTATCACTACTCCTAAACTGCTTTGACTACTTTGAGGATTGCCATGAAACTTCACACACACATTCATATCATGTTTTTTTGGTCCCAAGCAATAGTGGTGCTTTTGGGACATGCCTCATTAGCCATCTTGAAAATCTTGTTATTGCTACTCCTCAACGGATGTTCATATCAGCATGGGTTTTAACTGAAAGACTTCCTATGATGTCTAGTTGGTCCAAAATGAAAATGGTGCCAATCTAATATTCAGTTTGGTTCTAAATGAAAATGATGCAAATTATCCCACAATATGGCCACCATGGTGGAGAAAATAATATATCTACTCCTCCCAAATGGATGGCTATGTCAACATGGGGTTTTCACAAGTAGGCATCTTGTGATACCAAGTTGGTCCTAACTGAAAATGGTGCCAATCATATGTCCAATATAGGTGCCATGATGATTGTCATGAAAATATTGCCATCACTTACCCCCTCCCCCCCTTCCCCGTTGATGGTCATATTGTCATAGTTTTCATCAAAAGACTTCTAATTATGCCTACTAGGTCCAAAATGTTCACCACAGTAGCTGATTTGAAAATCTTGTTATTGCTGAAGAATATCAGAGATTGTTTCAACACTCCACAGTTAGACAGTAAGAAATGGCCTGATCTTGAATTTCTGGAAATTCTGTTTGCCCAGTAAAAGTGTCGATCCCTTCAAGGGATTCTTGTTGTACTTATAATTCCAGTTTATCTAGTGCCTTATTAGAAACATGATCTGCCTGAATGCATGCGTTTTCCAGCAATAATTTATGGTAGATTTTTCACTTGGTCCCTCCCCCCCATGTTTCCTATTGCACTGTTTTAAAATTAAGGTAGGCAGGTTATTTATTTTTATTTGAAACATATATTTAATGTGATTTTTTTTTTTTAAACCATGGGGGACAAGTGCTAGGGTCAGCAGTGAGAAACGGATATTTTTTGTATAGACTTAAAGTAAGCAACATAATGGAGTCAGGGTGCAGCTGGAAAAAAGTGATCTTCTGTGGAACATTTATTTTGATAAGCCTGTGTGTTCCGTATATACTTGCTTATATCACAAGTCAGACTGCAGACAATAAATAGCCAGATCAGAAATAGCATAATGCACCTGCAGATCACAGTCAGTGTTTATTGAAAACTGCTAAAAAAAACAAACGCACAGACCTGGATCTGCTGGCACATTATGTGACAGCAGATCAGGGTCTGTGCAGTTTGCAGTTTGTCTCATCTTAAAAGCGAGTATGTATGTTATTTGGTTTTGGCATTGTTCATCTTTTTGTTTTTTTATGTATGCACAATAGCTTTAGCAGTGAACAGCATGCACATGTGGCAAGAAATAAATGTACAGCACATTAATTATGGGTCATAAGGTCAAATGTCAAGGTTACCATGACACACTAGTTTATTTAAAAAACCAGTGACCCAAAAATCCTTTAATTAAAAACCACTTACCTGCTCCAAACCCATTGAATGGTTTGCTGGAGTGGCAAGGAAGTTAAACTATAAATGATGGGGCAGCTATAGATGATGGGGTCAAAAGCTGAAAAGGTCAGGGTTACAGCAACCCAGAGACTGATGTCAGGAATTAGAGGTGCCTTCTGACTGCCTACATACAGTACACTATCAAGCAGAGGCAAGAGTATGTACCATTCAAGATTAGCTTCTTTACTATAGATTATTTGATACAGTATGCTTAACACATTGCAAGCAGAATAATTTCAAGGAAAATCAGAGCATATAACTTTCACCAAAATAGGAGTTTCACATAATGTAATACATTGTTTGGAATCTGTGAATTGACAACTTGATCCAGTACAATTATGAAAGATACAGTATTATTATGGTATTGTTGCATATTTTCTAATGTCAAATTTCAAAATTGTGAAATCTTAAAAGAGCTGACATTAATGTCAAGGCTTCTTGTGACATTACTGAATAGGAGGCTAATTCAAACATGGTGGTGGTTGTCAATTATTGCTACTACTGCCAGCCACAACAGTCACTTCTCATTGATTCCATGCTTGAAAATACAGACTGGAATTGTAACTCTTCACTGATTAGGAAACATGAATCTGTTTAGTATAGTTACCAGTAATGAGTAGTAGATCAGCCAAACTTCCAGTCTCATTGTTCACTGTCATTTTTGTTGGGCTGGTGTTGGTGGGAGTGAGATAATAGTGGTCTTTTTTCTGCCATTGGCATCATCAGTTTGCTAAGGTTTTGGGTGAAGATTTTTATTAGCATATATTTCTGTATTGGTGCTCCCCTTCTCTAGAATAGGGAATTTTTTAGTCATGAAACAAGTACTCTTGGACATTTCTAACACACATGGTTCTGGTATAATAAGTTTCCTAGCTTTCATCACTTCGGTAATTTTTGCTGTAATTTTTAAAAAATATCCCTTTATTACAGATTAAAAAATTAATATTGTAAGGGTTTAGTGTATATTGTAAACCAAGATTTAGTTATATAGTTTTGTTCTCATTTTGCAGAGAACTTGTGGATTGTTTTTGTAGTGGAAGTTGTTGTGTTATTTGGTAGAAAAACATTTTTCTTTCTTCAGAACAAGTACTTATTATGAGACAGAGAATCTGCAATAAAAATATATATATTCATTCATCAGCCTTTATAAATTTAGGCTGCATTATAATATTTCTGTTAAACAGCAATACTTGATAATTACATGATATTAAAAATTATATTCCATGTAGTTTGTCAAAGTTTGCAGCATATTTACCACACAGACCTAAGTCAGGAAACAACATGTAGAATACTGGCTGCTATTAAAAACTATATTCCCTATTCAGTAAAATTGTATAATAATTTGATGTCATAAAAAACTTGATTTGGTTTGTTTGAGGGAAAGTAATTGAAAAAGTCATTGAGTGTTTCACAATAGACCATGGGACTCCAAGCATATCTTAGCAGACAAATTAAGGACCCTGTATTTAAGCAATTCAGAGCACAAAATGTGTATATAGATCATTAGCAGTATGTACTGTCAACTCTTCAGCAGCTAAAGTATGTACTTGATTATGAGTCCAACTGCAAATTGGATAGACCCAGATCTGCTGTCGCATAATGCACTGGCAGATCTGGGTCTGTACAGTTTGTTAGGGGTTATTAGTACAACAGACAACATAGACTCTGATCTGCAGGTGCATTATGCTATGGAAGATCATGATCTTTGTTCTTGCAGTTTTACTTGACTTACAAGTGAGTATATCTCATATTATCTTGTAATTTTTTTAATAGGAGGAATTGATAGCCATTACTTCGAAAATGGAAGAACTGTCTGCTGTGTCATTTTGTGTTTGGAGTATAACATAATATCACATAACACCCTTTTTCACAATGCTTCAGCCTTTGCTGTTATACATGAAGATCTGACAGCAACTGCTCAGGGGTCATGTTCTGGTAACATATGTTTTATTGCCATAATTGCTGATTTTATCGACCAATCAGATTAAGTCTTATATCTTTGCGTTGGAAAAAGAGCACTATGGATGAAGGGCATCAGTGTGTACTGAATGATTTGATTCACTTTCAGATTTTTGAAAGCTGCATTTCCATTGGCTAATTCAAAAGTCACCAGAACATGACCCTTAAGCGGTCTTTGTCAGGTCTTTGTGTAGGATAGCAGAGATCTGATTTTAATCAGATTGATGGGGGGTCAAGGATTATAATGGTTTAAGCTTTTTGTTTGGTCTTTTTCATTACTTTTATTTCTTATTTCCATAGACTTTACAATTCAAAATTCTGTCTTTTTATTTATCTGTTAACTTTTCCTATTTTAAGATGAAAACTTATGTTCTATAGCGCATACCACCACCAAACTTGGTGGATCAGTTGCACTTCGGAAACGGTAGAAGGCTATATTTGGGGATGAACAGGTCAGAGGCCAACATCATTTTGACTGAAAGAAGAAAAGATGGTTTTTGCTTAATAACTTGTGATCTTCACCTTCAGTAGTTGTTAAACTTTGTGCATGGCTTGCTCTTTGGATAAGGAAGAAACACTCCGTTTTGAGGTTAGACATTCAAAGGTTAAGTTCACTGTGAGTGAGTTAAAAAAAATGGTTTCCACAAAATAAATTTATTCTATATCACAAGCTATGACCAAACTTTGTGCATAGCTTGCACTCTAGGTAAGCTGGAAACTTGCTGTTTTGGAGGTCAAAAAAGTCAGAAGGTCAAGGTCACTGAAAGAGAAAAGTGAACTGTGTACAAATATTCCAGTTCTTGACTGTGTACCATAAGAATATGTGGATGGCTTGTAATTTAGGGAAATAGAAATCTTTCAGTTTTGGGGTCTAAAGATCGACAGTCAAGGTCACTGATACTGAAGAAAGTCAAATGGTCTCTGTACAATAACTTAACTTCTACATTGGATAACTTTGTGGATGGCTTGTACTTGCAGTGGAGAAGAAGCCTGTTGATTTGGGGTTCAAAGGTCACGGTGACTGTAACTGATAGAAGAACAATGGTTTTGCATAAAAACATTTGTTCTAGAGCATTGACCTTACCCAAACCTATTGGTAACACCTGCTCGCCTGCTACAAATTAACACAAGGTGATGTGGTTAATAATTCCCCTTCCCTTACCGATTCCATGCTAGTTAGCTTATCCCAATTGCATGTTCAGCATAAAGTAGACATTCTGAATGTGTTCTCGATGTATAATGAAGTACTTGACTCATCATTTAATAACTTATTTTATGTGAAGTTACTCTTTTGATTTGTAACTTGTCTACTTGGTCTATTTGATGGCTACACTTAAGATGTGTCATGCACCTAAATGTTACACTGACTTCTGATTGGTTGTTATTGTTTGTTCCAGTCCAGAATAAACATTAACTGCTGTTTCAATCAAAATAACTACTGTACCAATCAGAACTTAATGTAGCTATACATTGCTTGAAACACAGGAAGTGTTGGCAAAGCAAAAGAGATACTTTGCACAAAAGTGGTTATTTGAATGCTCTGTAAAGTATTTAAATCATGCATGGCAAGCAAATTGGGAATCCCTCTATTTGGTTGAGATATTTAATTAGGGATGAACATGCCAACAGGATAAATAAAATTAACACGAAATAGCAAGGAGGCAGATTTCAAACCTCACAGGTTTGCCACCTTGGGTACATTTTTTTTTAAAGAGGAATGTGTGTTGTCAGTAGTTTTCCTTGTTCACTAACAAAAACAAGTGCCCGTGACCATGTCAGTTGTTTTGCATTTGCAGGAGGTACATTGAGATGGATTTTGTTGGTATTCATCCCCACTCCTACATCTAGACCTTTTTTATAGATGAGATTTTTCTTGTTTAAGGAAATTGCGCTATTTCTTCTGTCTTGAAGAGAACACAATAATGTCTCCCAAGTGAAGGCATGAAATTTGTAATAAGATATTTTTAAATTATTCATGCAGTGCAGAAGAAAGGGCGTGGTGGCCAAGAGTCCTGGATCTGATAAAAAAGGGCAGCCTGCAATGAATTAACGGTTCAATTAAAATCGTTGACAACTTGCAGGTAGTCTGTTTGAAAGCCTGTTTTGTCATGGATGAGAATGGCATATAAATAGATGTCAATTCTGCATCTGTCAGTAATCTGCATAATGGAAATAAAACCAAAAGGTCGACAGAAAAGGCACCACCTACCAATGACTTAGGAGTCTTTCTAAAGAGGGAAAGACCAAGTTGATAGGTATATTGATAATGTATCATCATAGGCTATGTATCATGAATCATATTGTTACATCTCTACCAGTAACATGTTAAAAGTGCCGTGTAAGCCCACAAAAACAAAACTAACTGACCAAAGTTTGTGGAGCGTTCATATATGTACTTAAGGTATGTAGGAGGTCAGTGGATTAATGGGTCCAAAAAATGTTGTTTTTTGTTTTTTTTGTATAGAAGACTTTTATTCTAGAATTCCTTGACCAGACTTTGTCGATGGTTTGGGCTGGTAAAGAAACATGTACTATCAGATGTCTTGGTTATGGCAAGTCTGATAAGAAAATAATGGTTTCTGCACAGTAACTTTACTTCAGTACTGTGTACCTTGACCAGAGGTTCAGATTATTGTGAACCAGGGTTGTTAATCATGCCTTATTAGTTCCTGCATAGAAGATTATTAAAAATACGGTTGGCATATGATTTGCCATTTATGGTGCTCTTGTCATAACTTATGTTTCCATATCTAATTCACTTCATATTTCAAAATTACATCACAGACACTGTTCCTGTGGATTTTACTACTTGTATCCCTTCATTAAGTTCCTAGACTGGGCCAGGAGATGGTATGTACTGTACCATTTGGATCAAGTTTTGATTCCATCTTTTATCTTTGAATAAACGTTTTATGCAGTTTACCATAGTTCAGGATTCCACTTTTTTTGCCTAAGCTGTGTTGTCACCTGGTTTATGTCCCTAGTTGAGGGCTGTGGGGTCAGCAGGAGCATAGTGTTTTTTAATAAAAAATTCTTCCCATATTTAACTTAGCAATCACTCACTTCATTTGTAATAGGTGGATATTATGTGATACTTTCTGCTATACCACTGCTGAAGCAGGGCTGTATTCCATAGTCATTTCAAGAGTTAGGATAATTTATTCTTTAACATTAATATTATAATTTTTACTTTGTTGTTGGTACCATACATTGTCACTTATAAGTCAAATCCAACTGCAAACTGTACAGACCCTTATCTGCCATCACATAATGCACTGGTAGATTTGAGTCTGTGCAGCTTGTTAAAAACATCATCTATTGCATTATTTGATGTTTGATCAGGGGATATGTAGTTTGAAGTTAGACTCGACTTATAAGCAAGTGTAAACTGTATCTTTTTATTTCAGCGCGTACTTTGAATATATCATCACATTCTGACCCATCACCTAGTAATGTTCATGCTCTTATATTGTGTCCTTGGATGAAGAAATTGGGTCATAATGCATGATTCTCTTTGTGTATCCATCTGTCATGCATATGGCCATCTGCCCATCCTGTGAAGATTGTTACAGTGGCAAGATTTCACATAAATCACTCCAGGTCAACAAATTTAATTTGGATCCCAGTACATGTAGATGACCTGAATAGACTTTCAGGACATCAGCCACCACACCCACCCCAATGTGTGTTTCCTATTTCACTGGTATAAAAATTTGGGTGGGCAGGTCAGTTGTTTTTTTAAGCATTATATATATTTAATATGATTTTTTTGATTTTATTTTTCTTTTTACTTTAGGGGAAAAAGTGCTAGGGTCAGCAACAAGAAACATTGACCGTTGGCCAACCTGAAACTCAAATATTTTTGCCTGATACTAGTTTAAAAAAATGTAAAATGCAGAGTTATTTGATCTCAGCTGGTAATAAAGCAGAAGAGTTTACGGGGTAGTCTTTTAGCTGTTGGAACACCTTATGATTTTTGTACTGAAGTCCACCATAGAAATATTTTCATGGAGTGATACAGCTTTTTAAAAGAAAGGAGAGGGGAGCTTGTGGAAGAACGTCAGAGAATTCACAATGCTGAAGTATGAGAGACATTAATAGAACCACACCAATAGCATTATGATACTCTTATGGAATTATTGCGCATGTTAAGTACAATTGTTTTCTAATAAGTTCATGCAAAGAAATGTGGAATGGGCAAGAAAGAATAAGTCAATTCAGTCAACAAGCTGCCCTTACTGAATGCTGTAATTGTGTGCAACATGTACACAACATCAATTGGTAAACACAGTTTCTGGGGTGTTTTTGCAATCATTGGCAAAAAGTCTCAAGCATGTTCTGTTTATAGTACTTCTGACCGAACAACTACTTTATTCAGCCATGTACATGTATAATACACAGTCAGTTCTGAACAGCATGACCCTGATCTGAAAGCACATTTTTATGATAAAGATCCAAGTTATTTGGATGTTCATAACACACAAATCCAGGATGGACACTTTATAGCACATTGAACTGGTTGTGAATACCAATGATTAAGGCCTTCTACCACTTTTACTGCTAAACTCATAATCATGAAGAATGTGTGGGTTTTTTTTCTTTGGAAATAGTGATAAAGTGAAGTTGTGCTGAGCATCAATAATTTGCACTTATACCAGTGAATACAAAATACAGTAAACTCAGCTTGTAATAATATTGCATAGTAATCTATAGGTTCAGGATTTGTCTGACATTAATCCCGTTTGAGGTGGGGGTGGGGGTGAAGTGTACTTAATTGTGTGGTCTATATGTTGAATTCAGATGGCCTAGGGCTAAAGTGAACTTTTTTTAATATCAGATGAATTGTTCGACATTTCTTTATAATATGACTATACAAACATTTTTTGAAGCGAATCTTTGTTATTATCTTATTACAAAGAACAAATGGAACTCTTAAAGATAACAGTTCCATCTCAGGCTCCTAAATTTACTATATATACTTGTATATAAGTCAAGTCCAACTGCAACAGACCCAGATCTGCCATTGCATAATACACCAGTAGATCATGGCCTTTACAATTTGTTAGGAGTGATAAGTAGAGCAAACAACATAGACCCTGATCTGCTGGTGCATTATGTGATGGCAGATCGGAGTCTTGAGTTGTTTGCAGTTGGACTATACTTGTAAAAAAAGTACATCTGGTAAGCTTTGGTATTAATTCCTTTTATGGGGCTGCTATAACATTTTTTAAATTAAGCAGACCGTCAGTTATTAAAATGAACATTGCAGGTATTTGTCATCAGTTATGTATGTGTATGATCTGTAATAATGGTATTTTTGAATAACATTACAAAATTTTGGTGTTGCATTATTATGTTCAGAATTTATGATGTATATAAAAGCTTATGTAAGTAGTGCAGAATAATCTGTCGATATTTAACTCTACTCAGAGATGTATGGTATAGAGATACCACATGGTAGCTACTGTTGGTTCATAAAAATGAAGAAATCTTGGTCACCTACAGCGTGATTTAATTTCATCATTTTGCCCATGAATTTAGATCATTTATCATCCAATTTTAAAACTAATGAAAAAGAATACAACTAGACTTTCGACCAGTCTTTTTTTCCTGCATACTTGTAGGGAGTCAGAGACTGGTATCATGAAACTCGGTTAGGGGATGCATCTTAATGAATACTACACCCTCATCACAAATGTAGGTCACTGTGACATAATCACTTAACTGACTGAATAAATTTTGCAGTTTATGTTTATTCTAAAGCTCTGTTCATGATAGAATCATCAAACTATGATTGTACTGTATGTATGTATGTATGAGACCCATGTCATATTAGAATGTCACTGTGACCTATATTTCACATTTTGCTGGCATTGGTTAAGTTTAGTACTTGTTATATGCAGGGGACACTTGATATATGCCAGTTCAATTTACATGCTTTCTTTTTAATGCCATTTATAGTAAAGAAATAACAGTCGTTCACTGTGCTCATTTTTATGCCATCTCTGGAGCCATATGCTGTGACTTGCACATTTACAGTGAATTATTAAATTTATTAATTTGTTTGGAAATCATGCATAAAGAATCATTACATAAAAACTTGGACTATCATTTTCACAAGAACTTCCTTAACTTACAAGTATCCTATGTGACTTTTGATTTATGCCATAACATCAAGAGCTCATCTATGGCGTAACTCAAGCATCACAGAGTGTGTGTGTGTGTGTGTGTGTGTGTGTGTGTGTGTGTGTGTGTGTGTGTGTGTGTGTGTGTGTGTGTGTGTGTGTGTGTGTGTGTGTGTGTGTTCTTGAAACTTCATGAGGGATTGCATTTTGATGAATACTACACTCTTCACAAATGTAGGGCATGGACCTATGTTTTGTACTTCAGCAACTTTGCTAAATGTTTTTTCAAGTTTTTTTCTCAAGTTCTGTTCATGCTGGAATCGTCAAAGTAGGTGATTATATGCATATCTATTAACTCAATAACCCCTGGCGCCTCGTATATGCGTCAGGAGGTAGTAGCCTACTTCCGAGCTCTGTAGCATCAAGATCATGTATGATACACTAAAGTGGGTGGTATTATAGAAAGGTAGACAGATGTAGCTCTACAGTGATACAAAATAATCTGGATGTTCTAGTTGCACTACAAAATACAGAGGGAAAAACGTAATTTTTTTACCCAATTTTTTTTTCCACCAAAAATTTTCCCATAGTCGGAATCCGATATTTTGTCTGGATTTTAGACTTTTTGGCCTCAGATCTAAGGCAGACTGGTCTGAACTGCGCACAGACAGGCGAACCTTTGCAAAAACTAGGATAAGATGGGCATTTGGAATAAAGAGTGGTCTTGATACGAAAATGATGGGTCCGTTAAGAAAAAAAAAGAACTCCAACTTTTACCTTTCTGCTCATGCGCGAGTGAAACAGCCAAGGAAAAACAATGTTTCTAACACAGCCAGGCATTAGGTTAACCAGAAATCTCTTGGAAGTTGATGTATTTGGATGTATTCAGAAACAACCCTCAAAATGTGTTTCCTACTGGCATTTCAGGCGAAAATGACAAAAACCTCCAGGGGTTAATGAGTTAATACCATACCCTTACCACATAAGAATGTGGAGTCTTGGTGGCTCAGTGGTTAGCATGCCAGACTCATGACCGAAAGGGTTTGGGTTCGAATCCTACCATTAGACCAGCCAGTGTCATTGGCTGTGGTGTGTCCTTGGGCCAGGCACTTTATTCCTTTTGTCTTGTCACTATATGGCTTATTTGTGTTGCTCTGCCATACAGCACCGAACGACAAAAGAATGTCATGGTGACCTACATTTCATGTTTTACTTGCACGAGTTAAGTTTTTGTAGTGTGCTTAGGACCAAATAGGTTCTAGCACACTGTATTATACTGTTATACCTAAATTTATCAAACTTTGTTTGGCTGTCATCACTAACGTAGGTCAGTGTGACCTGTATTTCATGTTTCAGACTGACTTTGCTTAAATGTTTTAAGTTTGTTTCTCTAGTTCTGTTAATGCTACAGTGACATCATCAAACTAGATGATTGTATGCATCCCATGCTAAAATAGTATGTTGTGACCTGCATTGCACATTTTACTGCTTTAGGTTAAATTTTTCTGTACATCTCACTCTTGACTTGCATAACAGTTGCGCTCCCAAGAGTGGTAATGTAACTTGAAATAACATTACTCAGAATATTTGGCTTCACTGCCTTTAATTTCCATTGAAAATTACATAATTCAGTTAACTTTAATACATTCATTTGAACCATTTACGAGTCCTAATTTTTCTTGTTTTAGAAAATATTATTTTTTTTAGTCTTCACTAAGAAAAAAAATTAAACATTAATTGTTGTGAAATTTGTGCAAGTCAAGATCACACAAGTCAGGGGATACCTGTATAGCTCCTTACCAAATAGGATTTCAACACCTTGTAGATACATACTATTATACCTAGATTCTCTACAAAATTGAAATACCAAAGCCAAATGGATCTGTTTGATGCAGCACGAGTTCATTTGTAATGAATAATCCAGCCATAATCCATTATTCTTCATCCATTCAGTATAACTTCTGATCACATGCAGTAGAATACATCTTGACAAACATTAAACACTAAAGCCAAACTGACCCTGTCAGAAAAATAACTAGTAATGATAATTGTTTTATCCTGCTTGAGCTCTAGTAATCCTATCCAAATTAGTACTTATCACATAGTATAATCCCGTTATTCATTTTAGGTTATTGTCTTTCAAATTACCAATTAAAGTGCACACTCACCAGTTTACAGTCATGTGATCACAGAAGTCATTACTGTGAATATTCTACATTGGAAGTAGGGTGATTCATTATTCACAACCTATGGTACATTATTGATACACATTTCAACTTGATACTGCTTTCAGTTTAGAAGGTTTGTCAGTGGTACAGCGGTGCTGTTTTATACTTATTGGTTGATGAGTGTTTATAAACATCTTATTAAAAATTTCATGTCTAAGAAACATCTTATTGCAAATTACATGTCTTCATTTATATTTGGAAGGCATTACTATGCCATTTTTTAAACAAAATGGTGCGTTTTCCTCTGCAAGCAAAATCTTCTCTAAAACAAGTCTGAGAATGGGAGTGGAGATGACTAACAACCAAATCCATCACATTGTATTTGCTATGGATGCAAAGTAACTGCCACAGCCACAGGCACTCGTTTCTGTCCATGAAGGAGGAAATTACTGAAAACACCCACTTCCCTTCAGATTTGAACAAGGTGATTATAATTCATGTGGTTTGAAATCTGTAACCTTGCCGAATCTGTGATATTTTAATTTTATGTTGTTTTCTTTTATCCCATCGGCACATTAAGTTTCTATTATATATATCAGCATATAAAAAGACATTTCAAACTCGTTTCCAATGTACAATTTTAGTACTTACTGATTAGTATCCAGTTTTGCAAGAAGATTCTCTCTTTCATTGCATCATTTTGGATCAAATTTGGATCCCAGTGCTTCTGGTGGTGTCATGCACTGATTAACCTACACTTGGCTCTTATTCATGGTTATTATTTCACCCTTGCTTTGTACAAACAATAACCACCAGTCACAATTGAATATAACATATTTCACAACATGACACATTGAAAGTATGGCATTCAACTTTGATCTAAGTAAACAAGATGCAAAGCAACAGAGAAAAGTTTTTATTAAATGATCACTAAAGAACTTGAATCATTCATTAATTGGGGAACAAATCTGGATTGTCATCTTTACATTGATATATGTTATCTGTGGCTGAACATGTTGATGATATAAAATGCATCGAATCGGAGGGTGGGTGCGGGTGGCAGATTTCAAAGAACGAGTTCTGTCACCTTGTTTATTTGTTGAATTTGAGTGGGTGTTGTCAACAGTTTTTCTTTTTTACTGACTATGGAAGTAAGTGAACATGCCTGCAATGTCACTCTCTCAGATGAATTCTCAATTTAAAGAATATAAAGGCAATTAAATAATAAATTATTCACAACTGCTTTAGATCAGAATAACTTGTGTAGGGAAAATATCATTTGCATTGATTCTTCACCCTTTGTATTGATATGGTTATCGATATGGATAAAATATATTAATTAATCATTTCACCCCTAATTGGAAGGAAGGTGTGGAAAAAAGGAAAATTGTCTGTTCTTCCATTTCTTACAATAAATTTTAGTCGGGGGAGATTTCATTGAGAGATGGGAGGAATGGGGGATGCCCCTTATCTTGGAAGGGAACAACCCTCGAGGCTGGGAGGTTCACATGTATGATATCTCTTGATAAGTGCTACACCTTTATCATGAAAGTATGTTACTATAACCCATATTTCACATTTCATGGACTCTGGTTCAGTTGAGAATTTTTACTGTTGTACAAGGTGGTTTTTATACATCTCTGTTAGTACCACACCCATAGAGAAGAAGGCCACTATGACTTATATTTTAACATTTTAAAGGCCTTATTTAATTTCTTGCATTTAGATCCACGACTATATTTAATGCTCATTGTCTTTATTCTGATTATCTGTGTTGGTAGAATGTTAGGTGGTTTCACAATATGTGAACACAGAACTGGCCATATAGTGCCAGTTAAAAATTCAAATTTCAAGTTTTAAAATGATTATAAAGTTCAGATGTAAAGATAAAGAATGCGAAAATATCTTTTGTTGGAAAAGGGACCAAGATCTCTTTAGTCTGAATTTATTTTCCGCATGATAATGTTTACAGTGGCCACTGGAGACAAGTGAAAGTAGAGGTGAGCTAAGTAATTGTTGATTACATTCTTTTTGTTGTAAGGCTGTACAGCTTATCAAATTCCAGTTGTGAAAGGATCTTTAATTCATCTACATTATGTTCATCCTGGGGATGCGGTACATCCCATATTTCAGCAAAATTAATGATACCTGTCAGAAGAAGAGTACAGGACAATATCACATTATAAATGTAAGAACTTGTGGTAGACTGTGAACAAACTGCAGGAAACTTTCTATCACAGGTAGCAGCTAAAAATGTGTACATTTGAACTTGCTCTTTTCTTTTTTCATATTTTAGATGAAGGCAAATTTTGATCTTTTCTTTTCCCATGCTGTGGATGAAGGCAAATTTTGATCAAATGTGTTCAGTTTAACTTGATCTTGTCATTTTCCATGCCATGGATGAAGGCAAATTTTGATAGGCAGCACTATCCCAAGCTGGATTTTGCACAAACATACTTTAATCCTTTGATATTATTTACTCTTTTGTCACCCCTAGTTGCAGTCATTCTGGGGCAGCATCTTGTAGCATAGTGTTCACAATGGTTAACAAACACATCCAGTATCACATTCAGATATTGAACTTGCTCAATAATGAATGAACATTGAAAAGCCAGGTGTTGTATACAGCTTTTTGTCTAACAGGGAGAAAGGTGTAGAAGTCTTGTGGGGAATGTGGGCTTGCTATATTTAGCATCAGGTGGAATAGATTTAGTTGGAGATAAATATAATGTACACTAGGTAGGTAGGGCTTGGTTTGCTGACTTGACTTACAGATGAATACCTCACAACTGAGTGATAGGGGAGCAGTGGTAGTAGCAGCAGCAGTATCAGCAATAAATCTATCAACAGAGCTGTGCTGCTATTGCTGTATATAGTACCTAGGGGTTACTACTGTAGATCAGTCTCACATCATGGGTTGGGTAAATGTTGAATGATTGGTCTAAAGCAGTGAGTAGTGGTAGTTGATTGGCCTGGCAAGCAGGATAGACAACCATATAGATAGGGTAGATCTAACAAATTGAAGGAAAGTGTGTCCAGTTAATTCCAATAATTTACTGTTCTGAATAATCAAGTTTGGTTATTTGGTGATTGTATACATGGCTCCCTCATTTTAGCTTATTGCTAACCTGCTTATAGCACATCTGCAGGTGTGAATCCAATCTTGTATAGAAAATGCAAAAAATAGGCTTCTGTTTGCTTGACCTTTAAAAATTGCAATCAAAATTGGTAAATGTAAGCCTGATGTATTGCTTCTTTTGTAATTGAAAATGCCAATTATTAGGCGTTTTTCTGGAAATATTTTCTCAGTAAATAACACAACACAACATAATATTGACAAAATATTGACCAATGAAAATGTTTCAAAATGTGTACTGGTGGCAGCACTGTAAGAAAATATACCAGTTAAAAATATCTTGTCAAGTAAAATTCCTGTTTTCATTGTATTTTTTTTATTTGATTTCATTGTAACCATTATAAATGAGACACAGCCTCCTCTATTCAAACATAATAAGAGACTATTCACTGTCATGATGATGTCTGTGAAGCCTTCCATGAGAGCCTAATTGAATGCCAGTCTGATTACAATCAGATCTCCACTGTCTTACATGAAGATCTGACAGCGACCAACTAGGGTCATGTTCTAGTGACCTTTGAATTCACCAATGGAAATGCAACTTTTAGAAATCTGAATAGTGAATCAAGTCATTAGGCACACATTGATGCTTTTCAGTCATACTGCTCAGTCTCCCAAATGCAAAGATATAAAACTTCATGTGATTGACTTATAAAGTTAGCATTTATGGTAATAACATAGGTCACCAGAACATGACCCCTAAACTGTCACTGTCAGATTGTAACTTGGGCCATTGGAGATATGATTTTAATCAGATTGAATGAATGTTTACTCAGTGACTGAACTGGATTTATTTTAAATACTGTTGAAAACTTGATGGACCCTTGGCATGATAACACAAGCTAATTAACAGGTTAATTTGTCTCCAGCTGATTGCAGTATATAACAGGAGCTTGCCATATCTCAGTAACATCTATGTGCAGCGTCAGCCTAATTTCTTGCTAAAATCACACACCTTAGACAACTCCCTAAGTTGTTGCTTTTATCCTGTCTGTGGATTGTTCCTTAAAATGCACAGTCATGAGTTAGAAAATAAATGTGCAAGTTGAAATAAAATGCAGACATTTTTGTGTTTTTAGTACCTTTTCCATCATTTGTTTCCTGAGGTGGATATAGTGTGTCTGGATCTTGCAACTCCAGTGTTCTGACTGCAGTTAGAGTACAAACAATACAAGGTTGTAAACATCCCCCTGTACATGTCATAATGACATTTAAAATTACTATCTGGAGGAATTAACCACTGCAAGCATGTGAGTTTGGCTAAAGTAGTTAATGTATGTATGAAGCTTTAGTTCATTGTACTTGCAATAGATACAAGCGTTCAGACTTAAAGGGAAGCAACTCAAGCTTTACTGGTACACAAATTTGTGAATGCTGCATGTCAGCTTGATTTGTATTAAAAGTTTGTGATCATTTATTGATCTACATACTACTTCATATCAAATATCCATAAATATTCAAGTAAATTGATGACTATTTATGTAGGACAGTAGAGGTTATAATTTGTAGGACCAAAAGTTGTAAGCACCCCATCCCATTTTTCCAACTGTTACCTAAATTCTGAGCCTCCCTAGCGGTCTGGCACCCATGCCTATGCCATAGGTAATGTTTATGGACCTTGTTGCTTGTGAATTTTCAAGGGAGGTGTATAAGTACACAACTGACAACTGGTCTTTAAAAAAATGATGTATAGGCATTTCTTATATATATTTTATCATGAGATATTGAAATATATCAATGTGAGAAAAGTGATATTGCCACAATTGGTGATACCACTTTTCCTTTCTCAATGGTGATATCACTTTTGGAACCATTTTCTTTTTCCCTTTTAGGAAATGTATCTACCCTTAAATATGTTGTTGAAATTTGTATTTCCATATTGAGACCTATTTCATTTTTCTCTCTCTCTCTCTCTCTCTCTCTCTCTCTATTACAATGAACAGATCTTAAAATGTGTCAAGACTGTAGACACTCATGTAAACATTTATCTAATCAAAAAGCAGGTGCCATAAGAAGAAAATGAAGGTCTAAAAATTTTCTCCAGGGATACCAAAATAGAGACTGCAGGTGCTAACTTTTAAAATTAGTTTTCCACTGAACTTACATGAACTTTTGTTATTTGATATTCTGTAATCTGTTCAGTGTGCCTTTTATACTGTATTACAAAGTGACACATTTTTGGGAAAACTCTTAGTTAAATATAGTAATAAACTTATTTAAGTATCAATTTTAACTCTCAACAGGATCATCATATTCAGGATTGATGAGTGTAGATTGTAATCCAAACGTTAAGTGACAATTGAAATTTGAATGTACTATCTGTTGCTGTACAAGACTGCAAGGTTGCCAAGACCAAACATTCATCTTTGGATTCTCAAATGAACAGAAGAAAGAACCAAAAACTCAAAATCATTAAAATCTTTTGCTAACGATATTATGCTCTGAAATTTGTTGGATGAGATTGGATATTTCTACCGTACCCCTATCCAAACAATGTTTACTGTAATAAATTGTGCATAAAATTTGTTGACGAAAATAAGAATCTCTCATTTTCATTTAAAACAGTCATAAATTACATAAAATACAGAATATAAAGCATTATTTGTATAAGCTACATGTGTTAAAGGTCACTGTCTTAAAATCATTGTAAATTTTGGAACTTATTTTTTTCAGTGTAAAGCAAGCATTATTTGCATCGGCACAAAATTGAGAAAAATCCAAGCAAATTGATTGTTTTTGCCTTTGAAAATATATAACAATTAGAAAATCTTTTTTTAAGAAGAAAATCCATTTTATAAGTTGAGATAAGGAAATATTTCTCTTGTAAAGTGGAAACATTTTCCACTCATGACAGTACAATGTTTCCCACTTCACTCGTGAAATATTTCCTATCTACTAAGAAACCCAAATATTCTCTATTTATCCAGTGCATATAACTCTGGCAGTAGCATGCTGTCCATGACTGAGGAGATATGTTATTGACATCTACTTTAATCAGTGCTGATGCAGTTGGTTGCCTTGTACATGTACATTTATTAGCCAGCATTGATTTTCTATGTAAATCTGACATGGCAGTGTTAAGATGGACCACTAGCACTAGATTGCTTGTTTTGTTGGGTTGGATTATCCACGATTCACAGGTTTGATGCCAACCCAGGCAAGCTTGGGTCAGCTGCCATGGAGTGCCCTTGGGAGAGGCATTAGCTCCCATTTCCTCAGCATGATACAGGCAATCATGTCTGACAGATGCCCTTAAAAGCAACTAAAACAGAAACAAACACACACTGCACCCATCTTCATTCAGTCCTTACCTCAACATCCACCTTCACTTTGTCTTTTTGCATTTGTTGCTATTATTTCAGTTGCATTGTATGTACCAGTCACTTTCATGTAAAGGTCACCTGATCATAATGGTCAGATTTTTTAAAATCCTGTCACCTTTCCTAAGTAAGTGTCATGTAAATAACAGGCATCTCCTCAGTGTGGTTTGTTTTCCTTGATTCATATGCCTTTTTTTTTGTATAAAGGGTCCAGTAGACCTGCATCTTTAATGTCTTGTATGTTGAGAATTCCAAGTTTGATATTACAGATAATATAAAATATAATAAAAACACTAATCTGTCAAGTTTTCTTGGATCATACATCTAAATAGTGCTTTAGCTTTCTCCTGCCCATCTTTGTTCTCCTTTGACTTTTGGATTGCCCCTGAGGTGATACTCCTTAAATGGCCACATATCCTTAAAGGATGTTTTTGCTGAGATTCCATAGTTACTGTATACAGAGCTTTACCAGTAATAGGAACCAGATTTGGACCTAACAGTTGAAAGAACATGCTGTTTGAGAAAGTCTGATCTTAGATATAAAACAAAAGAATCACAAATGGTAGCTAGAGAGAATTGTTTTAAAAATATTCCTTATAAATCTCATGATTAATGGTACAAGTTGCAAGCTTGCAGATTATTTTGACTTGCAGTTTCTGAGACTTCAGTGGCCTAAGTGGTTAGAGTATCCGCCTAGGCTGCGGGAGGATGTGGCTTCAAACCCCGGTTGAGTCATACCAAAGACTTATAAAAATGGTACTAACAGATGATGACTGTTGTATTACATACTGTCAGATTCTCATTTCAAAATTTTTAAAGTGCTATTGATTTGTCCTTTTCCGGATGCAACATGTTTTTAAGTTTAAAAAATTCCCTCTCCTCTAACATTTTACAGTCATATAACATTCATCAGTTACATCGATAAAGCCCATTTATTATGATATCGGGTGCCATTTATTTTCAATTTAGACAGGTCCGCTAAGCATGTGGCATCAAAATAGAATGAATCTGTGACATGTGGTTTCACATTCAACAAACCTGTTTTCTTGGAACTGTTTCATGTACATACTATAAATGGAAAATAAGGAAAGTAGATGGGAGGTCTAACAGTGAACACAGTGGCTCGTATCGCTGTTTTAAATTTAACCATCAGCCATATGTATATATATATGTACTTATAATAATACAAAAATAAGTTGTAAATAGGTTTAGTACGTCATTTTCCTTTGGCCATAGAGAGGGCAGCTTTCCAGTGAGTTGCACTTGCATATTAATTGGGCGTGATCATGGCAGTGTCGAGTGGTTGTGTGCCTGAGCTAAGCACCAGTACCAAATTGATTATGCTATGTGAAATCTAGCTTGAAATGCCAGCATTGATTCTTAAATAGGTCACGTGAGAAAGGAGAAGAGTGTCCTCCCTTGTATTATTATATAATACATGTATGACAGGTAAATTGTAATCAATGATACAAGCCCCTGTAACGATCAGTAAATGTGCATACGACATGAGCCTCAAACTTCAATCGTTATTCTGTCTCGATCTGAACTTCGAAACTTTTTTTTTTAAGGAGTACCCGGTTGTCCATTTTATTACCTGGGTGTTGGCATTTTTACTTAGAGCTAGATATCACTATAAACTGCCACACTGAAGAGATTGTATTGATATGGCTGAAAAATAATACACTTTACCTGCATGTGCCTTAACACAGGTACATCCCTCTGATCTTCTTTGTGCATATTTTGGATACAACCATGCCTTGTGACAGAACCTGCCACTTGCAAGGCTTATTTATTGTTACCATTTGGTGTGTTAAACAAGTCTCACAAAATGGATCATGCACATGTTTTGTTGGGTTTGACAGTATTGGGAGAGAGAATAAACCTCCTGAGTGGAGAGTCAGAGCACAGGGTGAATCAACTTTTCTTGTATTACATTCATGTAATGGGGACTTATTAGGACGAGGTTTCACCTTGTGAAATTTACCCAGGTTATTATTGTATGATGGCAGTTTTCTCCTTTTGATCTGTAATCATGTTCACAATTTTAGTAATCAACACCTAGTCTTTGCTTGAGTATTCCACAGATGTATGTTTAAAAGTGTGATATTGATGTATGGAGTTGCATGCTGTCTCCAGTCTTTGGTCAGATCATAATGAGAGAGAGAATGTGGAAAAGAGTGTTTTTAAAACTGATGAGCTTAGTGAATAATATGAAAAGGTAGACACTGAAAATTGCTGATGTTGGTTGTGCTGTCCTGTATTTAAGCAGTAAAAGAAAATGTGAAATTGCAGAAAGACAAACTTGAATCACTGTTAGAAAAAATTTAGACTACAGTGAGAGATAGAGGCAGTGAGTAAATTACTGAAATAGATTCTGTGAATACAGTTAAATGGTAGACACTGAAAATTGCTTGCATTTATTATGCCATCCTTTGTATCAACAATGAAAGAAAACATCAAGTTGTGAAAAGACGAAAATAATTTGACATGAAATAAAATAAAGCATTAGACTTCTTAACCATTGGTCCACAGATGGAATCCAGAAATTACTAGTATAGCCATCCATATTCAGTTTGACAATTTGGACAATATCTTGCAGATCGGAATTATGCAAACTGGGTACAAAACTAACTCATTTCTATCATAGTATTAATGTTACAGAAAATAAAGCAGTGAAGTATTTCTAGGTGAATACCCTAGTCATCACCCCGCCATTATATATATATATATATATATATATATATATATATATATATATATATATATATACACATGTAGCATTCCATATGGACATATCGTCTGATGCTAATTATACCCCAACAATGAAATCGGAAGTGTGGGGAGTTAGATTGGAGTCATCTTATAAGTTGTATATCCATCCATCCAACTTTATTGCTTAATATCTCATGAACCCTTTGAGATATCTTCATGAGACTTTGTATGATTTTGTATCACGACAAGATTTTATGACCCAAACAGACAATGAGAGACATCACCAATTTTAGCTCTACTGGTCATAGATAAGGAGAGTTCAGGGAATGGTCTGTTGTCTCTTGTCCATATGCCTGTTATATGTTATTGTTATTCTTATTAATCTACTTGAAGGGTAGCCATGATACTTGACACGCTTATCCCATGGTCTAGTTGGTCCTAAATGAAAATTGTGCTGGATGTCAGATTAACATGGGTCTTCACCGAAATGCTTTCTATGATATCTAGTTGGTTCTAAATTAAAATGGTTCTGATCTGATGTCCAGAATGGTTGCCACAGTGGCCATTTCAAAAATCTTACTGTTGCTACTCCACCTGAATGGATGGTCATATCAACCTGCGCTTTTAACTTAGACTTCTTAAGATGTGTGGTTTGTCCTAAATGAAAATGGTGTCAATCTGACGTCCAGTATTGCTACCGTAGCAGCCATCATGAATATCTTGTTATTGAAAATCCTCTTGAGTGACCAAGTAGTCTGAAGTGCTCACCTTTACAAATTTATTATACATCTTGCATATATTCATGTGAGTTCTAGTCTTGACTTGACCAACATTATAAGAAAGTTTGCCAGTACCTTATTTTGGTGTGTTTAATGCACACCCTGATTTTTGACTCAGTATGAGGGAAAGAATGTAGTTCTGGCATATAATGTGCATGTGATATAATAAATTTTAATTTAAAATCTTGATAATGTTGATATGTTTTCATAGTGTAACAACAGTCAGCCATTTTTGATAGTGAATAAAAAAAAGTGGAAATATTGAAAATACAGTATATTTTTCTGATTATATGGATGACTCTTGAAAGGGCTGTTTTAAGGTTTGCCTTGCTGATGGAGTTCAGTGTATTGCATCAGATCCTCAAATTTGTCTTCATCATCATAACTTTCGAAAAGTTGCTGTATGTCCTTGTATGTTCATGTTCATGTTCAACTTTTTTACTTATTTGGATTATAATGATAGCTATAAAAATTTATCTTCGTGTCTATGCTAGAATTACCAAGACAAAGCATTGTAATGATGTTTGAGACATCAAAGATTTAGTTGGCATTAATTGTTTTGTTCAAAAACATTATTCTGAGTCATTTAAACATTGCTCATTGTATTGTAACGAAGAAGTATCAAATACTATTGGATTAAATGATCATGGTTGGGTATTTATCGATGTGTAAATTTTACCTAATCACTCACAAAGTAAATGAAGTCAGAAGGACTTTATGTAAACTTTGTGAGTGATTAGGTAAAATTTACACATCGATAAATACCCAGCCATGATCATTTGATCCTTATAATTCCAATTTACTTCTTTTCTAACATCAGATCAGCAGATTTAGTCAACAAAAGATTCACTTTTATGTACATCGAAGTCTTCTTTCATTAGCCTCTTAACTGTGATAGAATACATAGCCCTATCTTCGCTAGCCAAGATTCGATTCTTTATACAGTGATATGGGGTAGAATGTCATAGCGGTCATGCCAGTGATATGTTGTTATGATCATTATTTTCATATATAAAAATTGGTTGCTGCGGTTAAACCAGGAATATTCCTTTTTTTCTCCTGAAAATTATGCTTGTGTATGGCACATGTTGTTATAGCAACATCGTTGTTTCTTTCTACGCATTTTCGATCTTTCAGAAGCAAAATTGTGTCCATTTTTAGTGAAATCCCATGGTTGACATATGACCCTGACCTTTAATAACCGCTGCTGTAGCATGTTGTCGAGGTGAAATGCAATAATTTCTGAAGATTGGCTTCTAAAGCCTGCCATATGCCTTCTTCAGCAAAAGTGGTGAGTGTTGGAGTGCAGGAAGGTTTGTACAATTACATTGTTTTAACTTCTAATGGTTGATTTTAATCAGTGGCTTGTAATTTTTGATCGGAAATCACAGGAGTGGGTGGGTAGGAGCTGCTTGTTATTATTAGGGTGTAAGGCATTCATATAGATATAACTTCACATCAAATGATCTGGAAACGGGGAACCAAAAGTAGTCCGCAGAATTTATCAACGTGTAAAAAATTCCAGATCAGTATCACGTGACTGTTTACATCCAATCAAAACATAGAAAACACTGTCAATTCATAAAAATTGGATTTATTTTGGTTTAAAATGAGAAAGAAAACAAAGAACAAAGTTTGTTCTCTGAAGAAAAGTAAATGCATTGCAAATTACCTGGACAGAATAAAAAGCTGCAGAGTGTTGTGAAATGAAACGAGCTTGTTTAAGTGATAAGAAAATAAGACTATCAAAGTTTGTAAGCATTATTTATTTCTGTAATAAGGTTAGTACCAGTAAACAATTTAGTTATAGTGCAACAAGCAACAGATTTAATTTTTCACGAGTGAATGTGACACATATAGGCAGTTACAGTGCCTTCATCCTTCCGTCAGATTGACACGAAAAAACCTTTTCTTTCAGTTCTTGTATAAAACGTGTACCGCTTACTTAAAATAAGAAAGTTAAGTGAAAAAAGTGCATGTTATAGACAGCTAAATACGGTAGCTTCTTGTGGGTCTGTGGTTCATCCCAGGGTCTTACTGCAGACCTGCCAACCCTTTTGATTTTGCAGTAAGTCGTACAAAAATTACCCGTAAAATACGGGCTTATGGAATAAAAGCAAAACCTATGGAAAAATGATTGTTGTTGAAAAAAAATCCGGATAATTGGCTCATCAATGTCTGATTTGGATCTGGATTTCCTATTAGTATTAGTGGAGTTAGTCAGGGAACCAGACTAACTCTACAGCAGTACCTCAGACACTTTAAACTGCACATATTTTTTCATGTAAAGCATCTGCATGATCAAACTATTGATTATAGAATTTTTTAAAATGGTGCCGAGCAATCAGACTCAGAACAATTAATTTTACTATATATTCTCTACATTTGTTTCTCAGTACTGAACTTTCCACTGTGTGACAATCAATACAAATCATATGTTAATCTAAAATACCTTCAAAGATGACTTCACAGAAAAGTTCTCATCATAGGTTCACTGGCATTTCTTTGAGAGGCTGGACTGTAAACAAAGCAACATGCACTGGAACACATTTCACTTTTGGATCATCACCAAGGCCTTACTACTCAATGTGCACTGTTGCTGAAACACACAGACAACCACACCATAAGCTCATGTTTTAAAGAATAAACAGTTATCTTTAAATCCATATCAAGAATGCCCAAATCTAACTCTTGTATCACCACCATAAGGAGATGAGAAAAAATGCTCTAAAAATAGACTGGGACTACATTCGTGGGTACTGAACCAGAACTAATAATTGTGGTCTGATTCCAATTGATGCATGTTGAAGACGAAAGGGAAAATAAGCCTCTTATAAAATGTTAATAATCAGCACAGATGAATAAAAAGGAATATTCAGATTCTTTGGAACAAAAGCAGGAAGGGGCACAGTTACGTTTATCATGTGTCAATTTGAGTATATCTCATGGCGGGAGATATGATTGCCATCATACGAAATAACAACAAGCCATTGAGCTACATATGGTTTGGAACTGAAGTTTGTGCAACTGTACTTGTGGTAGATAAGGTCTATGTGTCCTTTACAAACTTTTCAGCTGAACATAATGTTTACTGTTGCTGCATGTTTCGAATACAGAACTTTCAAATACGTTTTCCAGCTTTACAATAGCAGTTTATGATCTTTTGTTACACCTGTCTGAAAACTGGTCAAAATTACAGAAAAAAGTCAACTGCCTTACTGAGATGGTCCTGCCTGGGTTGGCAGGTCTGTTTCTGGGTTTTTCCTTCACTTGATAGACTGGCCACCATGTATAGCAAATATATCATGTGCTCAACAGTGGTGTTAAAACCCACAAAAACTAAACAAATCTCTTGAGAGAAAAAAGTCATATTGACATGGGTTTTCAAATAATATCTCATTGGTACTAAATGAAAGTGTTGCTGGTTTGATATCCAATATCGCTGCAACAGCAAGAGTCTTGAAAATCTGTTTACTACTGCTGTTGAATGGAAAGTAATACATACATGGCTTTTTACCAAAAGACTTATTGTGATGTCTTCTTTTTTCTTAGGAAAAGGTTCCGATCTTACATCAAGTATTATTGCTACACCCAAATAGATAATCATATGAACATGGGGTTTTCACTAAAATATAATGTCTGCATGGTCCCAGATGAAAATAGTGCCACTAGCACATCCAACATGGCTGCCATGGACTATTTTGAAAATCTTTATATTGCTACTACTTCTGAATTGATAGTTGTATCAGCATGGTGTTTTTTTTATGAAAGACATCTTATAATTTCTGGTTAGTCCTAATGAAAATATTGACACCACTGTGTTCAGCTTGAAATCTTTTTATTACCACTGGTTATGAATGTATAGTTGGTAGTAATTAAATTGGCACCGATCTGATGTCTGAGATGGCCAGCTTGAAAATCTTGCTATCACTGTTTCTTCTACATGGCTGATTATGTCAATATTGTGCTTTTACCAAAAGACTTATGATGTCAAGTTGGTCATAAGTGAAAGTGGTGTATCTGATATCCAGTATGGCCATCATGGTAGCAATCATGAAAATCGTGCTATTCTTACTTCAAATAAAATGGAAAGTCTTATTAGAAGAGTTCTTTTAGTATCTAGTTGGTCCTAAATGAAAATGATACAAACTGTCCCTCAGTTTCATCTATTTTTATCTTGAAAATATTATTCTCTAATTCACCCAAATGGATAGCCATTATCAACATGGGGTTTTCACCAGTAGTTTTCTTATCACAGCTAGTTGATCCTAAATGAAAATGGTGCCAATTTTAAATCCATGATGGCTGTCTTAAAAATCTTGATGTCACAACTCCCCCTGAATGGATGGTGATACAGTGGTCCCCTCTTATATGGTCACCCCTTCTGCACTCAGAAAGTGGCAGTATAAGAAGGGCAGCTTTTCCAGAGGTTAACTGTGTGTGAGATCTATATGTATGTAGTAAGAACGTTGCTTGTAACTTCAAAACATTTAATATCTTGATTTAAACAAAACATTAATTTTGCAAAGGTTATTCTTTCTTTTGAATAGTCTTATTTCAGGTGAACATGGTTAATAGTTCTTGATTCTTTAACATGAAATTTGAGTTGGCACATGCATTGGAAAACCATTCAGAAACTTTGTCATTTAAATCTTGGTACAAACAGTGCTTGGCATTTAGAATTATTCTCTTTCCATTTACTCCAGTTTCTCACTGCAGCAGAATATTCTTCTTATCTGTTATGGTGTTGTTTATTTGAGTCTTTCCAACATCACATATTTTTGGCAAGAACTCTTGAACTCTCCCAAAATCATGGGCTTCGCCTGGCTACCCCATTTTATTCAAGGTTCATTTCTTTGTTTGCATAAACCAAAGCTATATTTAGCCTATGTTGACCATGTTATGATGATCTTGACAATTTCCTCATGTTGTAATTCATCACAGAGAAGAAATCCACTGCAGTGTGAAGCCCAAAATCTCAATCACAACATTGTTGAGCCCATTTCCTGTAAACATCTGCATTTGAAGACACTATTAACAATTGTGGTACATGTTATAACTGGGGTTCACATGCCGTCCTGATTTTTAAGGAGATCCTGAAATCCAGCTGGAATTTGAATTCAGTGAAAATATCCTAAAAACCTTGAAAATTACTTTTTGTCATAAAATGTCCTGGAATCTGATATTAAAAAGCCAAACTAAAAATTTTGTTAGACAAAGTATGTTATTTTCCACTGCAACTTTACTGTGAATGTTTTGCAACAATCATCACATTGTGTTGGCAACCATGGTTGGGTCTGGTAACTAAGAGATTTTTGCACATAACTGGTATGCCTTCAGTAGCAGTATTGTGTCTTTATTCAAAGTGTCAGAATTTCAAAATGACTTCTAAAATTTGTCATTTTTTCCTTAAAAATCTGGAAAAAACTGGAAAATAAAAATCATTTTGTTGCAGTGACCCTGTATAATGAACTGTAGCCAACACTTATTTCAGTAATGAAAACTGACATTGGGAAACAGACATCAATGCAGTTGATGGGATTACTTGCCTTACTGTGTGAATTTATAGGATTACTTGCCTTACTGTGTGAATTTATAAAGTAAATATTGGTTCTGGAGACAGATAAAATGAGGCCACTTGTGAGAAGTTAATTTTTGGACTAATATACTGGTCACATGCAGTATCAGAGGTGTGGCCATCCACGAGGGGTACTTTTGTACACAAACTTGTTGGTGCTGAGAAAACTGGCCATATAGATGAGGTGGTCACTGGTGAAGGGGCTTTATAAGAATGGAACCACTGTATTAAGATAGGCTTTTCACTTTAAGATCTCTAATGATGTCTGCTTAGTCCTAAATGAAAATGGTGCCAATCAGATAGCTAATATGTCCACCACAGCAGCAAATTTAAAACTTGTTATTGTTGAAGAATATCAGACATGGTTTCAATGCTCAGCAGTTAAAGAAAGAAATGGTCTTATTTTGAATTCCTGGAAATTGTTTTTGGCCATTAAAGCATCAGTCTCTTAGAGGGACTCGTGTTTGTTGCAGATTGTAAAAAATCGACCTGCCTACCCAAATTGTAAAACCAGTGCAAATAAAAAACACATTTTTTTTATTGTTGGTCTAATTATGACCAGGAGCATTTACAAACAAATGCCCTACTATTTATAGCATATGCATTTGATAAAGTAGGGGCCCCAGGTGGCGGAGTGGTTTATAGCATTTTGCCTTTACCAGTCACTGCCAACACACCACTGTTCATGTGGATTCAAGTCTTGGACTTGGCCATTGTGGGTGTGTGAGAAAGCTTGCCGGTGGCTACCTGTGGGTTGGTGGTTCTTACCATGGTTTTCCATGATTCTTCCTCTACCAGTTACACTGGCTGCCAAATATAGCCTATCGTGTGTTGAAAAATGTTGTCAAACCCACAACAACAACAACAACAACAAAGTACAAGGGATATATTGACATGTATGTTGAACAAGATACTCTTATGTACCTTATTTTCATATATTTGGAAAATGTTATTGATTAATTGTAATAATAATTATTATGAATAATATGAAGCCACATATTAATAGCAATCAGTACAATTTGAGATTTGAAGGCTATTTATTGGACATTAAATAATCATAGCTGCTGCAGATACCCATTTTACAATAGTAGGCGTTTCGGTTGTATTGCAAACAATGATGATGATCTGATGGATGTTAAGGAGAAATTAATTGCTACTACAATATGGAAAAAAATGAAACATTTTTTCCCTCTAGCCCTACATATTAACTGGCCTCACCCTTTTTTCTATATTACATACATGTATATCTTAAGGCAGTTAACCTTGGATTATTATTACTTCAATTTCAACTTAGCATTCCAGAGTTTGTTCATGTGACTTAAAACTTAGTTTTGGGTTCCCAAAGATTCAGTGTCGTTTAGGAGATTATGGACATGATTTCACATTGGTGGCCTTATTGCTAAACCAAGTGCATTTACAAAATGTTTGTTTTCACATCACCTTAAAAAGGATAATTGGATCAAAATGTAACAAATTGGTAACAAAAATGATAACAGTTGCTTGACATTTGGGAACAGTTTTGCAGTAATCATCATGTGGATTGAAAGAATATATTGTACCAAATAAATTTTATCGGCACTAACTGAAAATGACACACTTTTATCTCCTACCAAAACTGTATCCATTTTATAATATTAAACTCTTCAGATAACAAAACCAGCAGTCCTTAGTATGGTTTTCAATCACATGTTTGCATAAAAATAGTCAATGGTAAAAGTAAACATGCATGGATCCTGAAAGTGTTAAATACATGGCAAAATATGAACATGTGTAAGCAACTTTTTTCTGCACTGGTTGCATACATTTTGAGTTCTTATTTAATGAATAGTTATAAAACTGATCTCAGGAATTCATGTTTTGACTTAAAGGAGACCAGAAATCAATGGAAATGTAGAATAATAATAAAAAGCACTATAGAAGAAAACCTTATTCTGCAGTATCATCTGTGACCTTAATGCCAATATTTAAATATTGGCATATCTTCAAGGAACTGAATTTCCGTGACCTCGTATGCAAAATTTCCGTGCCTATTCGGTTACTTTTGTGATGTGACGTCATAGTAGCGATTCCAGCATCCTGACTGGCATTTGTCAGAGTAAAAGACAATGCCGTTTTGCGTTGCTTACAGGTGTAATACCACATTAAGAAAAGGCTGTGGACAGCATTTCTTTTCTTTTCCAAAAGATAAAGACATAAAGAAAGTATGGATACATTATTGCAAGCTAGTCGATTTCAAAGTAACACCATACAGCACTCTGTATTCATTACATTTCTCAAAGGAATGTTACGAGAGGGATCCTGAAAAAATGACAGCTCTAGGATATGCAAATGCTAGGCCTAGAATAAAAGTTGGCTCTGTTCCAGACATACCGTTGGATATTTTAAATCCTGGGAAAAGTGTTAAACGTGAGTTACAAAAATAGGCAGAAGGCCGAGTAAGTGACCACAAAATGCAGCAATCAATTCACAGATCTTGTATCTACACCAGCAGTGCTAAAAAAATCCGACAGCCTGATACTTGGGGCCCCTCTAATTTTAGTTTGGGCCCATCCTTTATTCAGGTTAGGTGCCCATTGGGCTTGTCAAAAAAAAACTTGTTTGCCTGAGGAAACTTTGATGAAATGAGTAATATATTTTCAAGATATTGTTGTTGTTGTTGTGGGGCTTAACGCCATTTTTCAGCACACGATAGGCTATACATGGCGGCCAGTATTAATGGTGGAGGAAGAAACCGGGAAATCCCCGGAAAGAACCAC
>JAECUM010025803.1:0-35267 GCA_016617855.1 Megalonaias nervosa | reverse complement strand
AAAACTTCTTTTTTCAGCCTTCGTAGGAACCCTTAATTTTCAAAAATAAGGTCTCTACAAAGTTGTAGGGTTCAGCCTCTCTGCTGCTAAACAAGCATGTGTTTAAACATCTCCGTCACATTCGCATCAACTCCAGGCAATATCCAGAGAGAGAACTCAAGTGCAACTTTGCTGTAGGCACATGAAATTATTCTCACTCATACATGATGTTGATGGAAGCCATGCAGAAGTACCAGGATATGGACAGGGGCACGCAGATCTCACTGGAAGATTTCACTAACTTGCATCCCATCTTCCACTTCGAGGTCTCCAAACATTCCGAGCTTCTCAAAGGTTCTCCCACTGAGAAAGAAATCCAGTGGACTACTGGCAATCCAGGTGAAGATTACATCTGTTATGCGCTGGTGATGTCAAACCGATTCATGATGCTGGATATGCTCAATGGACAAATGAACATCCTCATCTAGAAATGCCGAAAAAAAACGTCTTCCCAACATTGGAGATCCAAACCTGACAGAGGATCCATCACCAGCACGATCATTCCCTTCATGAAGACCATGGCGCCAAAGTTGTTTGCGTTGGTTCTTGCACCGTTGAGACTTGCCGCAGAAACAGGAGCCATTACCGGAACTACACAAAAAGCAGTGATGGGCAATGGTGTCGGTCGATGTCGAAAACATGCCATTGTCCCTGTGTCCATTGGTTATGCCAATAAAGGCTATCAAAACGTCAGAAGAAAAAAATAATAGCATTTAATATAACACAATGTCGTATGTGCCACACACAAAAGACAGGTCATGACAGGCTCATACTGACTCATCGTGAAGCCACATCAGTAGCTAAACATGCTGCTCCTCAAAAAAGAATTGTTCTTAATTTGTCGGCGTCACAACTGTCCAAACAAAGAGGATTTATCGCACCCCTGTTAGCAGGAATCACATGAATGTTACTTTCAGGATTGCTCTGCATCAGAAAAGGACTCCCAATTTCCTGGAACCACGCACAGCAAAGGTATTTCCAGCAAAGGCATAAGAAAAAATGTATTAACGTGGAAAACAAAGTTTCCTCCACTGTCCAACATCGACCTCAAAAAGGAATTAGTACCAAGTGCTGCAAAATTTCAGAGGTGTATGTTCTAAGGATCAGCTTGAACAAATTACACCCAACAAGAGTTGCGTAATTAACCTGCAAAATCATTACGATGGGTCGGCGTGGTCAACAATCCACGTTACAGAAATGTCGAGTATTTTGGTTCATTTGGTTTACCTCCACCAGAAGAGGTTGTGCATTACATCCAACAACCGCATAAAGGAGAAGCATACAACTCGTTGTAGCTTCAGGAGGTCAACTACAGCACGTGTGGATAGTACTGCATTGATTACATCCAATGCAGGTACAAAGGAAAATCACCCATGAAA
The DNA here is from genome assembly GCA_016617855.1 of Megalonaias nervosa. Lineage (NCBI taxonomy): Eukaryota > Metazoa > Mollusca > Bivalvia > Unionida > Unionidae > Megalonaias > Megalonaias nervosa. The sequence goes on along the minus strand of JAECUM010025803.1, from coordinate 33,849 downwards.
GTAATATTACAACTTTCAAAACAGTGTAGTTGCCAAAATAGTGAAAACTATAACATAGTCCTACCCGTTTATGTCGACATCCTCGGGCCCGAGGAAATATTGTCGACATAGGCGAATGTCGAGATAAGTGTTGGAGGGGGGAGGGGGGGGGTCTGAAAAAAAGATACAAGTTAAATTCGTCAGTAAGGGGTGACCTGTCGTCAGTGAGTAGCATTTACACTTTGAGAAAACAAACAATGCAAATTTTGATTAGATGAAGACAAAACCAGTGTCAAATACACTTGTATACTGACAAATTACATTTTGGTTACCTTTGTGTAATAAAATCCACAATAAAATATTGCATCGGTCACATCCTGATATGAACAACATTCACTACGATTATTCAATGTCAACATAAGCACATGGTTGCATAGTTGTTATTTACACGCTTGGAGTACATGTACTTAAATTGGCCTAGATTTTGGTCAGTCTGTTCCCATCTTACTGAGGCTACCAAGGGTATGGGGCTATTCACAGGGAAATGAAAACCTGTCAACAAGTTGGTTTAAACAGTACTTGTATTTAGTTACAGAAGTCATCGTGAAAAGTGCATAAAAGCGAACAAGAGATATGTGGCTGATAGGATTAATGAAGGCATAATATTGTATACATTGACACATGCTAATGAGGTATTAAAAGAAAATGATTCTTACAATACAATATTGTAACAATGTCAGCTCAATACATTTAAACTTTTTCACAGACATCTTTGCGAGATGCCCACCCTCAACTTCCTTAACAGCCAGATATTTAGTTTCCAGAGACTGTGAATTTAATCTGCATTTACACTGCCGTTGGTAGCCATTGTAAATATAAATAAAGTTAAAAAGGAAACTTTCACAACACAATAAACTTGTTTTGATCACCACTTTGGAAAATGCAAGAATCAGGTCAGATTGCATTGCTTTTATTTAAGTCGCCGCAAGAGGCCAACTTTATAGGACCAAACAAAAGCCTGTTTTTTTTTATCTGACCGCAACATTAAAGCCTGGCAGCAAGATCAACTAATTGTTGAATAAAGTACAGGTCGGAACTGGTCGCTTGCTGACATAAATGATTAGGCGAGAAAATTAAAGCCTGGCGGCAAGATCAACTAATTGTTGAACAAAGTTTGGGTCGGAACTGGCAGCTGGTCGACATAAATGATAAGGCGGTAAAATTAAAGCCTGGCAGCAAGATCAACTAATTGTTGAACAAAGTATGGGTTGGAACTGGCAGCTTGTCGACAAAAATCATTAGAAAACAAAGGATTTGTTCAAGCTGGGACCAAGGGCTTCTGTTGATATGTACGTTTATTTTTTTATCTTGACGTCGACATAAGCATGACAATTTTTGTAGTAATAGTAGACCAAGGGACTGGGACTTTGCTTTTTTGTCGAAATAGGCGGCTTGTCGACATAAGTGATGTCAATATAAGTGGGTAGGACTGTATAACAAAAACCAACATGAACTCGTGGTGCCTTAAGTGCAAAACCAGAACAGAGTATCGACTCCACAGAGGTGGTCACTAAGAATCATCACCTCATAATCAAATTGAGGTGTGCAGTATGTGGTTCCGAAAAAATCACACATCATCAAAGGTATAGTAATGCAGTCCGCATCACTGTCACCAGCAGTAGAGACAACTAAAATGTAGGCAGCAGATTTGTGTGCGATGGTAACTTTGTGTCATTGCTCTGCATTAAAAAATGTATCATTGCAGGCACTGTGGCATCGACATGAGCTGCAAAGACCTTCATGCAGAAAGAAACTGTGCGCAAGAGACTGTAAATGCTATGGTGAACAACCAATTCTCGGTGGCAACATGGACATCAATGTGCTGACAGGAAAACTTTCATGACCCCGTGGCAGATAGACGTTGCCAGGACATAAATATACTGGACCTTGGAATTCCTTAGAACAGCAAGTAGATGAAAACAGTCAGCCGCTGCCCGGTCAAGAGCCCTACAACGGCATAGATGCAATCACAATGCAACACTACATCTGTTACAGAGATCATCCATATGACAAAGTGGGATGCGATTGAGTGATGCTGAGGAGCTTAAAAGAACTCAAGCTGAAAACTCTTGTGCGGGACATCATAAGAGCCAAACATAAGTTAGGCATAGGTGTGCCAGGTTAAAATAAATAAGTCAGCTGAAGATCTTTCAGAACTTAAAGTTCTCGAGAACTGCATAAACCAGTGTGCAAGCATTTTCCACAACGCAGAGTCATAACGGCAGACGATATATCGTCGACATGAGAGATTACAGCATGTACAATAATCATCTAAAATATCTCATGACAGTCGTCAATGTGTTCAGCAAATACGCATGGGTAGTTCCTCTGAAAATCAAAAAAAGTAAATTCTATTGTTGAAGCATTTGATAGCAATGTAGATGCACAAAAGCCCAATAAATTATAGGCAGATCATGGTAGTGAATTTTAAACCAAAACCGTCTCAGATTGGATTAAAAAAATAATATTATTTTGTACAGCACACACAACTGAATCAAAGCGGCTGTTGTAGAGCGGTTTAACAGAACTCTCAAAAATCGCCATGTGGAAGAGATTTACCAGTGATAACACCAACCAATACTTAGATTTTTTTGCCAGAAATCATTGACCAATACAATCACACATGGCACCGCAGCATTAAATGACACCGACGGAAGCATCTTCGGCTGACAAAAAAGAAACTGTCACAGACACCTTATTTTTTAGATCCGAATTCAAAGTAGGTGACCACGTCAGAATTAGCAGACAAAAAACTACATTTGAAAAGGGATACACCACACCCCTACTTGACCAAAGAAGTCTTCGTCATCAATACCGTTGAAGAAAAACATTCCCGTCATGTACATGCTCAAAGATTCCTCAGGAGAGCCCATACAGGGTTCTTTTTATGAGCAGGAATTACAAAACACAAAACAAATCCTCTTCTGAGTCGAAAAAGTCATTTGCACCAAAGGAAAAAAAATCGCTTGTCAAAATGGTTTGGTTATCCTGAACAATTCAACTCGTGGGTTTCAATGGCATCACTGATGCCATTGTCTCAACAGACGTCAACACCTCTGAAATAATCTTACACGCCTTGCCTTTGCTCTTCCCAGATACCGTCTTACATTTCACCGCATGCTGGTAAAGACCCATCCTCTCAAATATACGCTTTAACACATACTCAGATTTTATAAATTTCACATGACCCTCCAACTGAACTTGAGTCACTCTATTCAGCAACTGATAAAGATGATCTTGCTGCAGCGCTATCAACTTAAAATGCTTCTGCTTATCTTTTATGTAGTATTGTGAATTATACAGCTGCACCAGTCACTGACTATCACCGCATCTCACCCACTCTTCGTTCTCATATTCATCTTCGCTCTCCTCACAATATATCATCTCAGGAACATAACTCAAATCCTTATTTGCATATGCAATAAGATCCTTTGCATGCTTCAACTACTCTTTGGACTCCCCTTCGCTTAATTCCACTATTGGAATACTACTGCGAACCTCATCACTAGATCGAACAACATTCCGAGGATAACATGGAAAAGACATCTTCGCTACACTACAATCCCATCTCTAATACAACCAATAGTCATCCAGAACCAGTACTGAAGTGACTACTCATTTGCCCAAAACCCCAATTTTGTACCCCTGAGTGGTCCAGAAACATCCATTTTTCTACACTGGAGCGACCATTCCTGGTCCAAAACCCCCATTTCCATATCCAGAACCGCCATATTTCTCTGCATGAGCCATCTCCATGAACTTGAAAAAAAAGTGGTCCAGAACTCCCATTTATATATACTAAGGCCATAACTGAGTCAAAATGTGGCTATATTTGCAATCTGTAAAGCTAGTGTTGACATAATGTTTTACTGTGGATTTTGATGGAAATCAAACAAAAAATGTCAATCTAATGATAATTACAATTCAGGTAAATTCAATCAATAAAAGGGTCAATGCTAGAGTAATTACAATCCATTTCAGTCAAAACAAAATCATTTAAGTCAATCAAATAAAAATTTTAATGCTAGAGTAAGTACAATTCATTTTAAGTCGATCAAAGGCAATGCATCTTAGAAATATAAGTCAAATCTGCTCATCTTACAGCTATTAGTTTCTTACTGAGATGAAGGTTTAACTCAGTTTGAAATCTGGATGCTAGGGTATTCACAGGTTTTTGCGTTATCAGTGCCAACAATAATGTAATCAAGTTTTGTAACTCTAACACAAATATGCAAAATGTGTTTATCATCAGCCTAAAGAAGAATTCCACTGTTCTGTATGCACATGGAATACATATTTTACTGAAGAGACATCCACAGTTTATCTCCATGTTTTTTGTTTCATTATCTGCTTTATTGATTATTTACAGTGACATCAAAAATACATATATAATTTGATGCTGAATGAGCAAGAAGATGATTATAATACATCAACACATTTGTGTCAGCCTTGAAATAAAAACAAAGGGAAGATTATAATGAAAATTGACACATTTGTGTTAGCCTGGTTAGAAATCAAGCGGATTATTATAATACATCAACAGATTTTAAGTTCTTGCCTACAACATGTATAAATAGATGCCTTCTTCTATAAGTTCTGTTGTTATGTTAGCAAACATTTTCATAGTGAGTACTTTTGAACGACACATTGGTGGGGGGTAATGGTAATGAATTGCTTGGGAAAAAGGGAGAATGTGATGGATTTGTTGAAACAAATACAGAATAAAAAGGCCTTGTTTAGCTGTTGTTAGTGCTTAAAAACATCCATGGAACTCATCAAAATGTGTGTCAACAACTAAATGACCAACAGATGTAGTATGTTTCCAGATTATTGTGTACTGGCCATGTATATTCTGACAGTACCTCTTATGAATGTGGCTTTTGAGAATGGCTTTCATTTCCAGAATCATTAGAAGTTATGGGAAATATCTTGACTTCATCTTATGGAAGTTAACAAGACGCACCAGGATATGTGAAGAAGGTCCATCAGTAGAAACCTTTTATGAAGAGAGGGTTGTTGTCAAGTTTGTAAAGACTAAAACTGGGAGGAAATAATAGGCTGACATGTTCTGCTGACAGATGACTTAGATTATAAAAAGTAACCTATTGTGATGTTCATCCTTGATAAAACTGCATATTCCTTGTTCATGTTGTTTGATGCATTAGTTTTAAGGGTGATCATCAAATTGAATTGGTTATGATATACGGTACATAAATGAGGTCTGAATCATATATAACTCTCATGTAAATACCTGTCTTGAAATGTACAGGTCCAAAGTGGAATTTGCCAAAATCCTTTCAGAAGGTCAAATTTGGTGACATACTTTGCATTTCCAATTTTATCAATGCAGTCATCGATTCTTGGTAATGGAAATAAATCTGTTTTAGTCACACTGTTCACCTTTCTATAATCAGTGCACATGCGGAAAGTATTATCTGGTTTCGGAACAAGTATACTTGGTGAACTCCAGTCACTTTTACTTGGCTCTATGAAATCATTCTCCAGCAAATACTAAATTTATTTTTTCAAATATTCCTGTTTGAGAGGGTTCATCCTGTACAGGTGTTGTTTCATGGGTTTGGAATTTACAATTTCAACATCATGGCAGATTTTATTTGTTGTAGGAACATCTGGAAACAAGTGCTCATAATCAAGTAGTAACTGTTTTAGTTCATTCTTTTCTTGTTGCTGCAAATGTTGAAGTTTCTGGTCAAGATTATTCATAATTTCTGAATTTCAAAGACTTGTTACTCCAAAATCAATAGTGTCTGATTGGATTCCTTCACTTAAATCCTCACTGAGTGGGACAGGTAAAACTAAATTAATGCATGATTAACCTGGCTATCTCTCTCAACATACTCCTTTAACATATTTATATGGCAAAGTTGTTTTTGATTTCACTTCCCAGGAGTATTTATGACATAATTTAAATCATTTACTTTCTTTTCAACTGTGTAAGGACCATAATACTTGGCCTGAAGAGGATTTTGTGGTATGGGCAAGAGGGCCAGAACTCTATTACCAGGCTGAAAACTCCTATCCTTTGTATTTTTATTGTACATTAATTCCATTTTTGACTGAGTAGAGTGCAGGTTAGTTCTTGCAACCTCACAAGCCTTTCACAACTTATATTTAAAATTGGAAACATAATCAAGAAGATTAATTCTGGTATATTCATTAGAAAAAAGTCTCTCTTTTAGCAACTTCAATGGTCCATGCACAGTATGTCCAAAAACAAGTTCAAAGGGACTGAATCATAAAGATTCCTGAACTGATTCCCTAACAGCAAACAATAGTAAATGAATGCCTTCATTCCAATCATTACCCATATCAAAACAATATGACTGAATCATATTTTTCAAAGTTTGATTAAATCTTTCTAAATCTCCTTGGCTCTCAGGATGACAGGTAGAAGAATTGAATTGTTGGATGCCTAATACATACATAACTTGCTGGAAAATTCAAGACATACAATTTTACCCCTGATCAGATTGGACAGATCTGGGAAGGCCAAATTGAGAAAAAAAAACTTGATCAAAGCTTTTACTATTGTTTTAGTTTTAATATTCCTCAAAGGAAATGCCTCTGGGAATCTTGTCGCAAACATTATGGTCAACAAGCATTGGTTATCTGACTTGGTCTTAGGCAAGGGACCAACACAATCTACCATTATTCTGCTAAATGGTTCATCAAATGCAGGAATAGGTTGCAGATGAGCCTTTGGTATCTTCTGATTGGATTTTCCTACCATTTGACAAGTGTGACAAGATCTGCAGTATTTACAAATATCACTTTTAATTTTTGGCCAATAGAAGTGATTCAAGATCTTGTGATAAGTCTTATTAATCCCTAAATGACCAGCCAAAGGAGTTTCATGGGCCAGACTAAGAATTTCCTGTCTGTATGATTTTGGAACTATAATTTGATAGTTCACTGACCACTCGTCACCAGCAGGTACCTCAAGTGATCTCCATTTTCTCATAAGAATCCCATTTTTAATGAAATAACAAATGGGTACTTCTGTGACTTCAATTTCATTAATGGCCCTTTGAAACAAACAGGAGATCTCAGAATCTTTTTCCTGTTTGACGACAAGTGATTGTCGTTTGTCACCATGATCAGAATAAAGAGAATGAGTAGTTAAAAGAAGATCACTGTGATCCATACCCTCTGATGGATCCAAATGAGGAGTGAAAGTGACCTCATCAAAAGTCTGACCAACACATGTGTCAGCTAAAGGAATACTTTCCTGATCAACATGATTCTCAAGAGCTTTTTTTGCCATAGCTCTCATAACTGCACAAGCTGGGTATCAATCAGGCATTTCTTTTTTAATAGGATCAACTTTCTGATCCAAAGAAGGCTTGTCAGTTACAAGTGGATTAACCACAACCTTATCTCCTTTAAGGTCATTGCCTAGTAATAAATGAATGTCCTTAATGGGTAAAGAAGACACTATTCGGACTGTCAAGGGTCCTGAGATTAAGTCTGATGACAAATTTACACAATGGAGAGGAACATTAACAAAGCCACACCCTATTCCCTGAATAAGAACTCTCTCATTAGAAGAAGACTTCTCAGAAAAAAGCAAAGTATCTGATAATAAAAGACTCTGAGAAGCTCCTGTATCCCTTAAAATTTTAATAGGGATAGAATTGGCCAAATCATCCACGAGTGATAAAGAACCTTTCGACATGAATGGTTCATAATTCTCCATAATAAAATCAGACTGGGGTTTATCAGACTGAACGAATGTATTGCTTTCAATACATGACCATGACCTTGACCTCTTAGAAATAAGAGCATTTGGAATAGGTCTGTCTGGATTCTGTTGCTTACTTTTCAATCTGAAGCAATCTTAAATAACGTGTCCTTTCTTCTTGCAATAGGTACTCATAGGAAGAAAAGGAATTCTGATCAATCTGATCAGAAACTTGATTTCTAAAAGTTGTGCGAGACTGAGATTTGGAAGGGCTGATATTAGAATGAAGTACTTTTTTACCAGAAAACGGCTGAGTGGAAGACTTACTGACAAAATAAACTTTATGAGCTAAGGAATACACGTCAACAGTACTAGCAGTATTTTCTAATGCTTTGACCTTATGCTAATCAAGATAAGTCTTAATGTCACTATAGACACAGTTCTTGAACTCTTCAACTAATATGAGTCGTCTAAGATATTCGTAATCTTTATTAATCTTTATAGAAGAGCACCACCAATTAAATAACTGCTCTTTTCCTCTTGCAAATTCGACATGAGTTTGTCCAGCTTCTCTTCTATAGTTCCTGAACTTTTGCCAATAAACCTCAGGGACTAACTCAACCCTTCATGATATATTCCTTAACCACATCATAATCAGCACTCTGCTGTAGTGACAGTGAAATGTAAATATCATGAGCTATGGCAGTAAGTACACACTGGAATGATAGAGTCCAGTGTTCTCTTGGCAATTTCAAAATTTCAGCAATTTTCTCCACATGAACAAAATACTGATCAACTTCTTTTTCCGGGAAAGGGGGTACCAACTTGATATTTCTGAAAACATCAAAAGTGGGAGAGTGCTTTCCATTTGCCACTTCTAATTCTTTTAATTTAATTTGGCATTCAATTTTTTCCTTTTCTCTTTGCATTTGTCTTTCCTCTCTTGCTTTCTGCCCTTGTCTTTCTCTCTCTTCACTCTCTTCTTGCATCTTCATCATTTCTACTTGAAACTGAACCTGTCTTAACTCTAATTCCAACTTTTTAGCTGTGATTCCATTTTCAAAATTTCTAACCACTCCTGGGTAGGATTCTAAACAAAGTTCTCTACTTTAGAAGATATTGTAAAATCTTGTTGGTTTCACTAAAGATTTATAAAATGTGAAATAATACCTGGGATTTAGAAAACTCCAAAACAAGGTGAATCAAAGTTTCTAAAACAAAGTTTTCTGAAATATTTTAGAGAAATTCGTATCCCAATGACGAGCACCCAATTTTCTGTTACAAGTCTATGCTCTTAAAATAAGTAACAGAAGAGAGTGAAAGACAACAAGCTTTGTAAAATGTAACAAATAATTTACTTCCCGAGAATACGACGTGAAAATGAGAAAAAAGAACTTACGGTATTGCACATTAAATCCCAATACAGTAGAAACTGCTATGAGTGACCTCTGCTATGAGCAACGACCTGTCATTTCCGACCACATTCGTAATGCATGAATTGATTTTATTATATAAATGCTCTGTTATGAGCGACCACCTGCTGAACGTGACCAGCGACCACATCGCAAAATCGAGGATAAACTCCACCGACCTTTATTCAATCCTTGTAAGAACGGCCGCTCATACAGTACTAAATTTTTTTAAAAGTTTTAAAAATAGGCTGGCTACTGATGTCTGAATTTGTTTAGCTATGCTTGTAGTGTTTTATAAATTCTGTCATAAACCAGACTAAAGTATATGTAGATTATTTCCTAGTCTGGTTCCCTGCTTCGTATGCTCCCTGTGTTGTTCTCCATTATTTGTATAGGGGTGAGGAATGCATGCAGCATACAAAGCAGGGAACCAGACTAATTATTCCCACACTTAGCCTGCTTCCCGGCCTTCATAGGACCCGGCATCCTCATGAACGACCATATCGCAAGAACAGACAGACACCACTGACCTGTATGTTCAATTGTTACAACGACCACTTGATTAGTATCAATTGATCTGATAAAAAACAAACATTAAAGGAATATTAAAAAAAAAAGGAGTGTTGCTACCGGTGATAGATGCTACAGTCTGTAAACTAGGCTAATGTACATGTCACGAATCGCCCTTGTAGTGCCAAAGTTAACATAGTGGTCGCATATGTTATTTGTCTTGAGTTAATCCGTATTGCCGGGGGTGAATACGGTCATTGTCTATTAAACCAGCAAGAGAGAATCGCATGTGTGATTCGATTGATAGTGTTCAAGACTTGTGATGTTTGTTGTTTCCCCCCCCCCCCCATGTTAAGTGATTACATCCCAATCACAAAGCTGTTGTCTATTCAAGTTGGTGCGACCGGGTTACACACTTTTCTTATAGAGTTAATCCCTGCATGTCATCTTTGAATGAAGCCATTGACTTCTGTCTCTGAGTAAATGGTCCTGTTTCGGGATGAGGTAATTGTTTCTTTTTATTTCATTAATTGTTAGATATGCAATGCACATGTATAGATTATTTCATATTTTCCCACAGCCCAGTCAAAACCGTCTTTACGTTCGATATTACAAATGAGCACTAATAATTTTAACACCTAGAACCTTAGTAACAATGGACAAACCTCCAACTAAAGAGAGACAAATTTTAAGGCTGGAGAAAATTATTGTAACTGAAAGAAGTGAAAATGAGCAGACCACTCGCAACAAAGCGGTTTAAACGTTGGTAAAACAAATTTAGGTTGTACTAATGGAAAAGGAGTAATTCTGAAACGATTTCATATGCTAAAATATGTGATCTTCAAATGTAAATGTGATATCATGTTTAATAATAGAAGTATATCTTTACTGCTATATAATTTTGCTTTTAGATGAATGCATGCAATATCTTAGCAAGAACTATTAATAAAGAATAGAATATATGTACAGTGATTGTGGTTATTTTTCTTGAAATTGTTCTGAAACTGGACCTTGGACACTTCTTTTTGTACAAACCTGCTATGAGAGACCACCTGCCTTGAGAAACCACTTTTTGTTGGCAGAAGGGGCAGTCTCTCATAACAGGTTTTACTGTACAATGCAAGAATTACAGACACAAGTCATAGTAATTTAAAGTCTTGAATACAACTCAGCACAAACCACGGAGAAATCCAAAACTGAAGGCAATGACGTGTCTGTTAGAGCTTATAGAGTGTTGATGTGTCAACAGCCTTTTGTTGAATCACATAAATATAATTCCAGGTTTGAATTCAGTAAAATTACAGTGAATGTCTCAATCCAAGAATTTTATCAGAGCACTTTTGTATTTCCAGAGAAAATAATCACTTAAATTCAATAATCTGAAGAAAATAAAATTCAACCAAACTGATCAAAACATAATACAACTTGAAAGTGCTAGATATTAAAGAACAAAATGACCAAGTCCTCACAATCACAAGATTATATAGTTCTCTACTTGACCTCAGGTTACAGTTAGCATTTTCTAAAAAAACCATTACTTAATGGAAAATAACCTTCTAGAATGATCCTGATGTTTACAAAACAATAACCTGGATTATGTATAATTCACTTAAGAAACACAAAACCTTGACCCAAATAAACATATTTACCTCCTCTATTAATAATGATGCTGATATTAAGCCCATAAACAGAGAGAATAATTTAGCTATGTATTAGTTGTTTACATAAAACAAAATAATAAGAAAAAGTCAATCAGGTCAAGCAAAAATGAACTCAATTTTGGACAAGGTCAAGTCCAGCATACAATGTTACAATAGCATGTAATGAAATATTTTTTTTAGAAACTAACAAACAATTAAATTAAATATACATAACAACTTCAATACTCAATTCACTTCTAATTACTGCCTTTTTAAAAAATGCTTTGCTTATTTATATGTTGATATGTTCTGTGTATTTTGTCCCATTGTATCTATGCGTGATATTGTATGTCTTGCAAATCATGTTGATTTAATGTCTTCGTTATCGTTATGTCATGTCAGTAAAAAGTTTATTTGAGCTTATGTTGAACTGTCATCTTAAATCATGCCAATATCAAATAAATCTCATTTTATATATTTTACATTATCTTTATCCTATCTTATTTTATGATGTATATTTTGTCATTTAACATGATCTGAAGAGCTAAAAATAGAATATGTTGAGAAGTGAAAAAAAGAAAAAAAATAAATAAAATAATCTTTCTTCTGTTTAATATTCCAAATACTGTATGTGGCCATACATAATTAGAATATATAAACACAATATATAATAACTATGGTAGTTTCACTGTCTTCTTGTCTGTCTCTTACAAAATACTGTACAAGCGTGTCTCTTCATTCAGCATGAGACAAAAAATCTCAAACATCAGTTTGCTCCAAGTATAACCTACAATCCCAGCTAAGAGGTCATTCAAACACTAATGGCTATTGTGATTTCAGATTTAACTCTCAAGATTTTCATACTGTATCTTGATATAATGGGGTCATGGATGAATGACTGAGAAAATGACCCAAATACAAACCCCAACCTTAGTGCTGACACCAGATAGACTGAGAGACAGACAAACATAATCAGTCCATAAGGGGGAGATACTTTGCAATCCAGCAAATAATGTGCAAATGTCTATGCAACTTAAGTTAGCTTTCTGAGGTAAAGTGAATGGCAGATGGAGGGAAATGTATCCCAAACAGAATGAGCACTGATAACATATTTTCCATTGTACTGCATATTTATTTTTCTTCTTACCATATGTATACAGCTTTATTACTCACCTACAGTCATCTGCAGAAGACAAACTATGAGGATGCACACAAGCATGTTCATCACTGGACAGAAACTTTTTCTGCCAACAGAAACAAAAAGGAAAGCATTGGGTTTTTTTAGCTGTTTTCCTACTTAAATAGCACCAATAATCTTCCATTTGGAACATATATTACAGAGTAAAAGAAAACTACTTATAAATAATGAATTACCTCTACCCAATTTAATGTAATACCAACACTATGCATTAAAAAACTGTATACCACTAATCATAAGTTGTACAGTTACATCTCATCTTAAGAAGCATTCTCTTATGATGTCATAAACTATGTCCGAATTATGTGTATTTTCACACAATAAGATCTACCATTCTTGTATATGCTATTAGATCTCAATAATGAAAGTTCGTCCTCTCCCTTGATCATGCCCAAAAAACACATGACACTGATGTAACTCACAAAGGTAAATGTTAATAAAACAATAGGCATATATACTATCAAAGAAATCCATGATGTTCCAGACCTGTTAAAGCAGCAGCCAATTCCTTCCCATGTGGAATGTTGTAATTATATGCTGCACCAACGTGTCACTGACTCCTATTTTAACTCTTAATGCAAGAGACCCCTGTAGGATGCATATAAAGATCACAAAAAAATAACTATAAATGATGTTTATGGTTGATATTAGAATGATTGACTTGAGTGCATCCAAACCTGGCTTAAAAAATAGATAATTGCTATGCCATTCCTTGTTATCAGTTGTGCAGTTTATATAAGGCAGAATGTCATGTGGTATTATCTGCATAAAGATCTGTTCATTAACTTGACTCTCCAAAATAAAAAGGAAGGGTCAAGAGTAAATAACATAAGTCACTTCAAGGGACTGAGACGGTAATTTCATAATTTTCTTTTTCCATAATTATACAGTTAAATCATTTGTTTGTTTCAAATTAAGAGTCTGAATGCCATGATGGCAATGCTGAAGGTCAGGTTGGAATCATCTGGTGTCAACCCCTTGTCCTTTGTCTTTCAGTTCAGAAGGGATAGCATTAGTATTTTCAAGATGGTTGCCATGGTGGCCATATTGGATGACATATTGGTGGCATTTTCATTTAAGAACTAGACATAAGAAGCTTCTTCTGAAATTCCATGTCAACGAGATCATCCATTCAGAAGGAGTAGCAACAAGATTTTCACGATGATTAGCATGGTAGCCATATTGAATGCCTGATAGGCACCATTTTCATTAGAACCAACTAGGTACAAAATCCTTGTCACTCTGTCCATCCCTTCAGAAGAGTAGCAATAACAACATTTTCAAGTTGATTGCTGTTGCAACTATACTGGATGTCAAAGTGGCACCATTTTCATTCAGGACCAACCAAATTTGTATGTAGTTTCATGGCAATCCTTCAGCTAGTTTCAAAGTCAAGCTATAACAAACTTGTGCTAATGCACAGATGATGGTCATGTGGACAATGGGCAACAGCCAATACTGTAAACTCTTCTTGATTATGACAATTAGTGCTAAATCAATTTATACATACAATTACATGTGTAACCAATCTTACTTTTGTTGGCATATGCTTTTAATTCAAATTTGTTAGATATTAGTTTTACATCATACTGTTCAAATCCATGTTTATACTAATGGATTATTAGATTCAGTAACTTGCATTAAATAAGTTATTATTAGTATTATTATTATTATTGTGGTTATTATTATTACAGCCATTTCTGGTTCAGAAAACTCTCATAATCGTTAAACTATGCCCAAACTTTCATTTTTAACAACAAATTAACATGTGACATAGAGAGGTGATCAAATATTTTGATATTGATGTTTGAATAACTTTATTCATAAAAGAACATGAAGAATAAAATATAGTGAGGGACATGCCAGTTTAAGTTCCATGATTTTCTTTAAAAGAATTTGCAGGCATATATATTAACATCTTACATGTAATTTATATCAGCTAAAGACGAGGTATTTTTGCAGTGTTATAAGTACGGTAATAAAGGGATCAAAGGTGGTACATGATGGTGTCTGAGTCTTTATTAAAAATCTGACAACTTTTGGCAAAGGTGAGATAAAATGGAGAGACAGAACAAAAAAATTAATTTGGGATAAAAACTTATTTTAATTTTACTAAGAAGAATATTTAAGGGAACCTAGTCTATGTATTTTTGGTCAAATCATGTCAAAATGCTGAAATGTGGTTTCTCTCAATGCTAAAATATCACAGGGTAAGAAATACATGAAGTTCAGTGATGCTTGAAATCAAAGCTTAAGCGTGTGTGAGTAACAAAAAATAATGAGTTTGCATTGCGTGTCTCATGCAAAGTGGACTATATGAAGGAAGAAATGATAAAACCAGGCATATGCACACACCATCTTAAACTAGCAATGATTCTTCTGTAACAAACACACCAACTCTGATGGCCTTTCTTGAGACTGTATCAAAAGTGTATAAAATCGCACTTGCAGAGGCTATGCCAGCAAATTTTGGGCAAAGCACAATCTGCAATTTCTTATCACAGATCATTTTATTAAACTGGTTATTTTTGCTGGCTCTGACACTGCAGTGAAATCTGCATGCCAGCATACAGAGAGAGCACACAGTGGCCTTCAGGTCCTAGTGCTTTCCCTATTAGACAGAAAAGCTGATAATATCAATGCAAGTTGTAAGTTCAGTGTCATTATTGAGAATATATATTCTTGCAAAAATACACCTTTTATGTTATAAATCCCCATTATAAAATGATAAAAATAAAACTTATATCAATACAAAATATACTGTTTTACAAGTCAATCTACTGGTCAAAAGCTTCAATTCCAGTCTGATCTGATGTCCTGGTTCTGGTGACACATGTAACTGAATATAATACCAAAACAGATAATTTCAAACAATCAAATTGAAAAACATGATTATGAAAGACAGTAAACTAGTTGATTTATGTAATGTACAAATTTTGATATTGAATAAGAACATTATAATAAGTAAATGATAAGTTATGTCAATGAGATGTCCTAGTTTGAATTTACTGCAGGAATTTAAAGCCACTTAATGTTGATATAATTCTAATGATGTAATAAGTAAATATTCAAACAGTATGCATGGTCCATTGAAAATACTAAAAGCCAAATACAGTCCGACTGAGGTGGGTGGGAGGTGGTCTTTAGAATCACAAACTTTAATTGCTCCTTATTACACATGAATTCCTCCACATCTAGAAACAGCAAAACTCAGTCTTAACAATAATGCAGTATACTCTATTCCTAAATCACCACCTTGGTTCATTATTTGACCAACCCACCAAATAATATTTGATACTGGGACATTCAAATCAAAGTATGCTTGTAATCCTATTTAAAAATAAAAATTAAGTCTAAATACATGTAATGTTAATAAACATTATTAAGTCTAAATACCTGTAATTCTTATTATAATTGTTAAGTCAAAATGCATATAATCCTAACCATGATTATTAAGTCCAAAATACCTGTGATCCTAATTATAATTCTCTTTCTCTCTTAGCTGCACAGAACTGATATAAAATTTATAAGATAGAACAAGAACGATATATAAGTAATCATCTTTGATGAGCCTTTCTAAAAATGATTCTCTACTGTTTGAAGTGCTATATAAATTCCTCTTTTGATTAGAATTTGAGATATGTCCCATTTACGTAGCTTAAATGGCCTAAATTCAGGGTCCAAAGAACTGAATACAGAAACTGACTCATTATTTGAGACTCAAACTATTCTTAATAACAATAATCTGATAGCATGCCAAAGCATTTAAGTGATGAAATCATCCAAGCCAAAAAATCATTTACTAATCCTCTAGTTTTTTCTGAATAACCAGAAATTCATAAAATCATCCATTATTCCATATGTATACAGAGCTCAAAACACATTGAGAAGGAGTTACGTATATTTCATTTTTTTTTGCCTGACTATTGTCCATGACTGAGGATTGAGTGGTTATGGCCTACCTGAGTTTTATCTTTTTTTTTAATTTGTTTACTGATATTTGAGTTTAAAGTCTAACCTTATTTACAAACTTATAATGTTCTGGAAGCAAACTTTTGACAGACATCTTGGTCATTTTACTGTATCTTAGGTTTTTCTATAAGGCTGATGAAAACAAAATTATTTCACCTTTAAAGTCAGTATGTAGAATAATTTACCATTCTGATCAGATATAATTTGAGAGGAATCATTTAAATCATTTATTTAAACTATTTATAGGAATTAGAAAGAGCACATTTACATTTTGGACAAAAAAACATTATGTTGGGATTATAAATTCATTCAAATACATTTTGGATTATATCATTCTGATACATGAAGACTGTTGGCACATCAACCTATTCAAGACTATTGGTAAATCAGCACATTCAATAATGGAATTCATTTGGAACACTGTATACTTTAGGACCTGTGATAGAACTTTTATTTGGGATTTAATTCACAAAACTGTAAGTTCCTCTTAAACTTTCACTTGTAACTAATAGAAATAAATGTATTTGTTGGTTTTACTAAACTTGTTGGTTTCACCTAGTTCAAGACTAATACTATAGTTGCAATACATGGTTGTAGCCACAGTTCTGACATCACTGGATATACAGATTTCAAAACACAGTGATATGGTTGCAGCTGCTGTTCCACCTTCAACCCCACCTACTATAGTACCATGTTGAACTGTTTACAGGATAAAGCTCTAATTTTTCCTGTAGAAATCACAGCAGTATTAATATTCCAACCCACCCCACCCCACCACCAATCATTTTAGCATGGTACTGCATCATGTCATTCTTTCCCTGTCAGAGGCCATTGTTTCTTGTGTCAGGCTCTTTCCACCAACAACTAGCCCATTTTTTTTTTTATGTTACTTTTTGTTTATCACAAGCACACATGTAATATCTACCAAAAACATATGTAAATACTAATAATACTTTCTCTGAATAACAAATATTGAGACAATAATATCTCCCTATTGCCATAATAATAGTTACTCCCTCTGTTTTATTGTTGCACATGTGTACCCAGAGTGTGGAAAATAAGTGCTATGACGAACCCTCAATGGTGAATGTGTTATTTAAATCCAAAGATATTGATCCAATACATTATTATTGGATGCTAATTTTGGCAACAAAGATATATAAATTTCGTAGTTCAAAATGATGGCAATGCCCCTGCATGACATTATGTCAATACTTCTATTTGATTCTTCTGAAGCTGCTAGCATTGCAGCAAGGTGGAAAAGATAGATATTTGAGTTGTATGCAATGGGGAAAGGAATCACAGATGCAGATCAGAAAAGAGCACTGTTGTTGCATACTCCTGGTATGGGTGTGCAAGACATTCTTTATACTTACTGAAGAAAATGGGGATGACGCTTACAAAAAAGTTGGGAACACACTTCTGAAACATTTCACACCACAAGCAAATGTGCCATACAAAAGACATGTTTTTTGAAATAACTGTCAGCAGCCAAATGAAACAATAGACCAAGTCATAACAAACTGCATGTAAAGGCAGAAACATGTGAATTTGGAAACACTGCAACAATTAACGAGTAAATACGTGACTAAATTACAGAAAAATGTGTCTCACATCACATGAGGAGGAATTAGCTCTTAGTAAAAGGCAGAACACTGACTTTACAACAGTTGAGAGAAACTGCTCTTGCACTGTAAGAGTCAGAAAAACAGGCAAGATCAATAGAAGGACCAAGAGCTGTGAACATGCTGACTGTTCGTGAAAATGTTGCATACAATCAAGGCCAGATAGAATGGTTCAAATGTTGCTATAAAGGACACAAAGCAAAAGACAAAATATACCTGGCTAAAGAGAAAAAAATGCAGAAAATGTCAACACATTGGGCATTTTGAAAAGAAGTGCAAGACCAAAATGTTCAGTCATGGAACCCCACATGCTGCCAGAGGCTCGGGACATGAAGGCAAGTAGAAGAGGACAAGGAGTGTAATAGCTATGCATTTAGTATAAAGAATGTTGACAATGGAACTAATTTGCACAGATTAAAGTGAATATCGGCTGTGTTCATGTAAATATTATCACTGATTTGGGTGCAAGTTGTAACAAACTGGACAGAAAACCATGGGAATTATTAAAGAAGGAAGGAGTTAAATGTTTGCCAAGTATCACTACAAAGCGATTGTATGCATATGAAAATAAAATGCCATTGGATGTTGCTGGTTTCACTTCTACCATCAACGTGGGAGACACAACACTGGATGATGTTGAATTTATCATGATCAAAAGTGAGGGACGGGCATTGTTGGGAAATGAAACTGCCACGGATCATTGAATTCTGAAAACTAATGTTATCCCAAACCAAAATGCATCCTTGCAGTTAGCTTGCTGCAAGCTTGCCACAAGGTTGCAGCAAGCTTGTATCATCAAAATAAGTTTGCAAATAAATACTTGTTAGCTTGTGCAAGCTTGCACAAGCATGGCACCATGTCTGGTCATTTTCTTACCAGCATCTGCAAGCTTGCACAATTTGCAGGCTTATAAAAAGTGCAAGCTTCCACATTATTTCCAGACTCAATTTCTTAGAGAATTTTTTCACTGCCTGCTATATGCATATAAACTGCAAATAACTTTTAAACAATTTCAGATAGCAAATGTACAATAAATAATTTTATGCTAAAGGTGACCTCAGTAATTTAGTAATGTGGATTATTTAATTTCTAGCAATTACATTTTGTTATTTTAAAATTACCAAATTTAAATATTTTTTAATGTGGTAAATATCAAAACTTAATAACAATGTTGATAATAATAATAATAATAATAATAATAAACAACTCCATTATTTACAATTGCAAGATAAGTAAATGATTATGATTTTATTTCCTGTTATTATATATTTCCATACAATATCAATGCTCAAATAATGAGAATTTTTTTAACAAAATGGGAGGAAAAAAGAAGCCATTATTGATAAAATTCTATTGTTCTGAAGCTTTTGCTTATCATTATGTATATTACGTGTCCCTGTTGTTTTTATTGTGAGTGTTGTTGTGAATAGTATGAAATAGTATCATTATTATCTGCTGCCAGAAGAAACAAATCATTAGCATTTCTTTTCATACCAAATAAAAGCTTAAAATGTAAATAATTATCGTTTTCTGAGAGAGAGAGAGAGAGGGAGAGAGAGTGAGAGAGAGACCCATCCCTATCTGCCAGTATTCTATAAAGAATTAAGGTTCATGAATTTTGCTTTTCTAAAAGAACAAGAACTCAGATAATATGGTTTTCCGTGACAGAGACCTAATTCGGCATCGAGACGTCAAAGGCAGTTACTTCCCTTGTTTTCAGTCTTCAGACTTGTTTACAAATCAAAATCTATATATAACATACCAGAGTCAAGAAAACATAAGGCAGCTTCGGTTTCAAAGATATGTTTGAAATATGATGGGCAATAAAAGGACTTAAATCAATTGTCATACTTGGCAAATAGTTTTAAACTACTGTCACAGAATATATTAATCTGCAAACAAATTGTGACTATTATCTCACAAAATTTACCATTTGAATCTAAATTTTAAAGTTAAAAGGTGTACACAGTACTTTATACAAAACTCTGGTAGTGTATACCTAGCATTTCTTACAAGTATAATGGCTACAAAAGTATGTCATTTACTCACTGATTCAGTCTGAGACATACTGAATTTTGACCAGTACTTGTGAATGGATGTATGGTTCTGGGTGCAATCTGGAAGATAATGTGAGGTGGTGGAGCTGGGAGAGGCATGGGAGGGGGTCACTTTATTTTTTTCTTTACCCAATTTGTTCATTGAGATTTTTAATTCATAATAAAAGAATATTTACATTTTAGGCAGCAGCTACACTCTACAGGCTACACTACACTGTGTAGGGTTCAGGGTCAAAACAGACCTCTATGAGAAAGGTCCATGGCCAAAATGGACTTGTGCTTAAAAGGCCCGGTCCAAAATGGGCCATTTCTGTATCCATTACTAATTATCATGTATTCTAATCAAAATAAATAATAACAGATATCAACTCCTTACTTTTTTTGTGAAATATCTACGAATACTCAAAGGAAATCAATCACTGAACTGACTAAAACCATTGCAGATTGACTTGATGGATACAAGTGTTGTTAAGCAGAAGTAATAATCTTGAAAGTCAGAGGAGAAGACACATGAGCAAACCGCTCACAATAGTTTTGAGTGATAGGTTATAAGTCCAAACATAGAGGATATTTTAAGACGAGAAAATGCGTGTCAAAAAGAATGTCATTTAGCAAAACATGAGAAGAAAGAACCAGAACAAGCAGAAGTTGAATAATGAAATCTTCATGACATTTTTAATCAGGGAAGTATGGAAAGAACAGACAATGCACAACATACATACAAATTCCAATGGTTCAGTACAAGCCACTTTTCAGACGTAGAGAAAATCTGTATCTAAAAGATTTCATTGATACTGAAGATAGACAAGAAAATGGATCCTGGTAAGAGATGAAAAAACTGAAACCGAATGACATGGAAGTCAAGGATACAAAGTGATTTTTCTAAGAAAAAGTTTTATAGAACCATCAACAGAAAAAGGCAGAGAAAGATAAGGCTATCAAGAGCAGTGTTGGTTACAAGCAGAAGAAAAGAAAAGAGAGTGGAATCCCCATACAAACGAGAGAAACATAATTTCTCATTTGTGATTCATAGCTTATTTTGACTTTTGTAGTTACGGATAACAAATAAGCAAATGACATGTACCAAGTATTTCATACAACTCTCTCTCTCACACACACACACACACACACACACACACACAAAGCAGACACTGGCTATCATGTTAACTGGTTATAAGAATCAGCTGCATTACTTAATCAAACTAAAGAGAACAGATTCAAATGGAGAAAATGTATTATGTATTCACTGCTTATTAGAATCTGATAACCTATTATTAGAATAAGAAACGGCTGTTGAGTACTATTTAAAACAAAGATGGCACTGACCATACTGGTTTAAGATAAGAGATAAGAATTCTTTATTCAGACTACATAGTCCATACATCTAAATTAAAATACGGATATAAAGTAAAACATTGTAAACATAAAAGAACATATGTAACTGATTCTGATATTAAGTTTACCTGTAATCAACTGGGGGAGTTCAGTCAGGAATGTCTCAGTAATAAAAACTGTTAAAATGTTATGACACATCAAGCTCTGTTGAAATTGGAGGCATTGGGATTGCAGAGACTTGTGTTTATGTCTCAGTTGTGATTATCAAAGTTTCCTAACATAACAAATATTTCTGAGACAGAATACAGGTAAAGGAAGTCTGAAAGGTAAAATGTGGATGCTGTTACTTCTTTCCTGATACGGGTACTGCAATCTGTATAAGCTGAACAGGTCTGCTGTTTGCTATCAGTAGTTCACTTGAGTCTTGGCATTAATCCTTACTGACCAGTGCTTTGATAATTAATGATTTAGCAATAGAAATAAAAAATGTAAGTGATAAAAAGTGAATAGACACAGGTATTACAGAAAAGTTGTCATCAGAGAAAGAAAACAGGATAATTATTATTATTATTATTATTACTGAATCTTTTATAACGGTCTATTTCCGTGAAGGTCCTTTCTGGCCTCGTACTGGCTTTTCTGGGCCGAGCCTTTTCCGTATAAGTACTTTCTAACCCGACACCCTAAAATCAACAGAAAAGTGAGTAATTATGAAAGAGACCCTACTGAAAAGAATATAGACTGCTTAACCTTTCTTTCACCATGGAATAACCAACCAATCAAGTGTCATTCAGAAGCGTTCGATGCAGAAACTTATAAAATCAGTGTCCATAACAAAAAATTTATTAGACGGTCGCCATCTTTAATATATCAACTTCCGGTTTCCACATAAACGACCCCTCAATTGAAATTAATGGTAGTTCAAACACTTTACGGCCATTACACTTAAAATCCTTTAGGGTTTATATTGTTTATTGATTGCAATTCAAAACTATGATAATATTACATCAGTGCAGAAGCCAGTACCATGGAATTCAAGTTTTTTAAATTTTCAAAACAATCGTAATCCTAAATTCCATCACGTTTTTTTTTGGGGGGGGGGACTTAGTGTGACTGCATTACGAATCGAATGTATCAAGAGTTAATATTGAATGTTAATTTAAAACAACCAATGAAAATAAACGTAAGTAACGGTGTAATGGCACACCTCTTAAAGGCCAGTCAGCGTGGACACGAAAGTGAGCCGGGTTTTCTTTTTAGGGCGGAAAGAGTTGCGTCCCTTGTTGGTCCACGCTGACTCTATTATAGTTTTATTGTAGTCCTTCATGTAAGACCGCGACGCTGATATTTGTTTTAAGCCCTAAAACATAAATAACATGTGATACGTCTTACATGTAGGACTAGGTATTATTGCTGCGCAGTGTTTGTTTACAATACATTAAATGTCAAAAGGTAACTTTGTAATCTTGCTCCACATGACCATTGAGACGATAACTTTGCAGATCATTTTTATTTACTGCTGCACCTGTCAAACTGCATATTTCGATGCATTAGTGTCAGTTATTGAAAATAAGCTGATGAATTATGAAATTGCATGCATCTTAATCTCATTTCCGCTTTTCTTGGGGACGTTTTTCTTCTCGCATATCAAATTTGGCAATTACCCATTGCAATTAATTTTAATTGAGACAAGTTCAGAAGTCACTGCATTGATCTATTCTGTTTTTTTAATTTTTTTATTTTCAAAACAGATGGTACTATAGAGAGTCTGTTTCAAAGATCTCAAAATATCAAATGAGTAATTTCATTGCATTCTTCTGTTTAAAGATATCATATCCCTTTTAAAATGGACGGTAAGCAGGCAGGGTGAACAGACCACTTGGCTGAGACCTTATTTTACAAAAATAAAGGTTCCTACAAGGGCTGAAAAATAAGGTCAATAATGCTAAACCGAACCTCCTAACTTTTATTATTACCGTATAGTTTGAAAAACGAATAATAAATCGTTCGGTTTAGCTCATTTTTGTTATTTTATTTTTTGACTTTTTTGTTTTTTATGTCATAGTGCGTTTAGTTTGCTCGCCGGGTCACTCAATTTTTGGCGGACACCCTGCCTGCTGCTGTAATTAAATAGTCAGTATAAATATTATTAATATGGTTGTCATCGGAGAACCACATTCAGCTAGATTAGCACGAGAGCGACTAGAAGCAATTAGAAAATATTTACCTGTTCGTGATGCTGTCAAGCAACAATTACAAGAACGACAAGAATCTCATGTTGAATTTGAAGAGGATACAAAACAATTATTTAAACCTATTACAGAGACAACTAAACCTCTTCTTCCTGTTTTAGAGAAAACCGCTGAGGCAACTGGAAAAATAGCGGAAAGAACAAAACAGACAAAAAGACTTTTACGTGGACTTCCAGTTGAAATTGCTGCTGCTCAGTCACCGAGGGATATACCAGAATTAATTGAAGGTGATTTGAATACTCTCTTTGATAAACCGGAAAAACACGAAAAATCAAAAAGAAAATATGAAAAAAAAGCCAGTAACCAAACTTTCCAGTTATGGTCTTTTTCTTGCTAAAACGGTTCCTATTCAACTTGCAGGTACAGGATACGTTTATCGTACTCATTTTTTATATCCGAATACTCCTGATATTCAAAGGAGTAAATGGGTTCCTTTTATATTTCGAAATACAAAAAATATATCCAAAATTACTGATAAATATCAAGCTGAGTTTAAAAAATTTGAAGACGATGTTAAAAAATATGAAAGATCCGTTCTCGACCAAGGTGCCGTTGATATTATACAGATAGAAATATTGGAAGGAGAATTAAAAGAAGTAGAACTAGAAAGAGAAGAAAGAGAAAATTTGTATGAAGAACAACAATCATCATCGCCACCACAACAACCAAGACCATCTCAGTCACGATCACGACGTGCACGAAAAGTAGATAAATCAGAATATCTGCCGCCAGTCTCAGAGAAAATTCTTGAAGAACAACAATCACCACCATCTCCACCACTACCACAACAACCATCATTATCATTACCACCGCCATTAAAACCAACACCAAAGAAAAAAGCAAAAGAA
The DNA here is from genome assembly GCA_016617855.1 of Megalonaias nervosa. Taxonomy (NCBI): domain Eukaryota; kingdom Metazoa; phylum Mollusca; class Bivalvia; order Unionida; family Unionidae; genus Megalonaias; species Megalonaias nervosa. The sequence goes on along the minus strand of JAECUM010025803.1, from coordinate 9,259 downwards.
TCAGTATTTTGGTCGCCAGCCTCACAGAAAATTCTGGAAGAACAACAATCATCTCCATTACCACCGTCATCGGAGGAAGAAATAAAAAAACAAAGAGAGATGGAAAAATCAATTGAATTTTATAGGGAATTATTAAAAAAAAGGCTGATAGAAACGGATGACAAAATAAAGAATTTGATGCTACAAATTAAGCTAGAAGTGAACAAAAGTAATAGAGACTTTTTACAAGAAAGAATAGAAGAATTACAAGAACAAAAAAAAATATAGAATTAGATATAAAAAAATCTTATGATATGGGCAAAAAACCTTCTACTGGAAGCGGTTTTTCTACTGGAGGTGATTTTACTCTATGTCCTAATAACGTTATCTCTGACGTTGATCGACTAGAAATTCTCATTGGAGGAAAACGAGCTGGTAATAATTCTCCAGAAATAATTAATGAGGCGGCTGATATTTGCAGACGATTATTTACAGGTGGTATCATGGACGTTGATGTTTATCAGTCTATTATTAATGAAATTGCCGATGATTGCTACAGCGACTAAGTACGTAATTAAATACAATTACTATAATAAAATGATCGTACATAGTACTCAACGTGGACCAACTATGGTCAGGGTAATAAATTCACGATTACCAGTATACAAAACAACCTACGGAGATGGACTAGGTGATGTTGTTCAGGGTCTATTTAGAAGGATAGCCCCAAAAGCAATACCGATCGCAAAGCAACTGGGAATGAAAGCTATTGATGTTGTTCGTGAAAAAGGTATTGGTGCTATGGGTAATCTCGCTGGTAAAGCATTTTCAGCGATTAAAGATAGACTAGCACGATTAATACGACGAAAACCTCAACCTGTAAAATTACCTAGTACTGAAGTAATGCCTGCAAATGTCAGTAAAATAATAAATCAAGTTGCTAATCAAAAACTACAGAGTTGGCTGATGTACCAATGTCAGAAAAAGAAAAAAATATAACCGCTAGTCTGATAGCAGGAAGTGGTCTCACTTCCCGAAGTGGTCTTCGTTTTAGACGATAATAATTATAATAAAGATGTTCAAGCGCATATCTGATCCCGCATTTGACATGGACTCACCAGTACTTAAAGATGAGTCTATGCGTGATTATCAATATTATTCTTATGACGCTCGGATTCCAGATCAGCGTGGACGAATTGAACTACAAGTTCAGGATACAAGTAGGTATTTCTTACCCGCTGTGGCTTTTATTGAAGTAGAAGGTGAAATTTAAAATAACGCTGCTCCTGCAGCACCAGTAGCATATGGAGACGATGTTAGTGTCGGTTTTGTTAATAATGGTATTATGGCGTTATTTGATAGTGCTACGTATATGATTGATGGTAAAAATATTGAATCAATTCAGAAAGACGTTGACGTTGCAACGACAATACTTGGCCTTGCAAGATACAGCGACAATTATTCAAGATCGGCTGGCCCGTCAATGATGTTTGTAAAAGATACTTCTAATTCTCCAGAGTATCAACAATATGAAATAAGACGGCCAAGAAATTTTGCTAGAAACGCCGATGCTGATGTACAAAGTATGATTATTAATGTAGATCCAGATTTTAACTTAGGATTTGCAGCACGTCGAGCAATGTTGCGTGGTGGAAGAAGAGCATTTTCATGTGCCATTCCACTGTCACATATTTTTGGATTTTGCAGAAATGTCAGAAAAGTCATTTTCGGAGCTAAGCACACAGTTGTACTTGTACGAAAAGCAACCGACGATGATGCAATCTGGCGACCAGCTGGTACTGATCCTGGTAGAGTAATTCTGACAAAACTTTCATTATGGATGCCGGTGATGACTCCAACAATACATAAAGAAGAACATCTACTCTCTTTTATGAATCAAGGTGGTAAATCAGCGTTGTCATGGTTAACAATGACCACAGATGCTGTTCAGAGCGCAATTAATGGTTTATTTACATGGCAAATAGCCTCTCAACAGGGAATATCCGCACCACGACATATATTTATTGCGCTTCAAGATGCTGCACGAGTAAACAGTCAAAATCTTAGTATTATGATATTTGACAATCTTGGTGTTTCCGAAGTTTCTTTAAGAATAAATGGACATCAAGAACCATCCGAGGATATATTACTGAATTTTGAACAAAATCATGTAGCACGTGCATATCATCGTCTAATGACGTTCATAGGTCGTGATCAAAATATTGATACTGGTTTACAAATATCACAATTGGATTTTACAACCCTATATCCAATTTATTACTTTTCGCTCGAACATTTAGATTTAGCCAGACAGTCAGTAGTCGATATACATTTTCGAGCTCGTGTTAGCAGAAATATTGTAGATATTCCTAATTACAGAGCAATTGCTGTTATACTCAGCGATAAATCGATGTTACTTGAAGGTGTTGGTGGACGAATGCGAGTAGTTGATGCTCCAGTAGAAAACATGTAATTAGATCGTTTATGAATATTATAATGTCGTATAATCACGTTAGTGTTAATCTGACTCCTGGTCAGATTAAAAGGATACAATCAGCATCAAAAAATAACTGTGGATTAAAAATATTGCTAAAGAAAGATCAGATGAGCGGCTCAAATAAATTATCTCTTACAGAACGTCAGCTCGGGTATTTCAATGAAGCAAAAAAATCAAATAAAGGTATAAAACTTAATCTTTCTGCAGGTGCCATTAAAGATATAATTAAGACGGGTGGTATATTTCCACTTCTTGCAGCAATACCAGCATTAATAGCCGCTGCAGCCCCAGCTGTTGCAAAAGCAGCTACATTAGGCGCTGTTGGAACCGCTGCTGGAATGGCATTAAAGAAAGCAACAGGAAAGGGAATCAAAAAAAAGGGAAGGGGTCTAAGATTACCAGGGACTCCACATTCATGGTACGGAAAAGGCCTAAGATTACCAGGGACAGTTTACTGATATCTCCTATGTCCAATTTTGATTTATTAGATGCTGCTAAAAATTAAAAATAAAAAATTTTAGAGGTGTTTTCATGCGCGATCAATTACCAAAACAACCAAATAACATTGAAACCGGTATTATTAATCTCGATGAAAACTCTGGCCCAGGCACGCATTGGGTCGCTTATGCAATTGATCCACGTGGAATTATTTATTTTGATTCATATGGACTAGCTCCACCAAAAGAATTCTTAAAGTATATTAGCGGCTATCAAAGTACTCCAATATGGTATTCAACATTACCTACACAAACATTAACCGATCCACCAATATGTGGTCGAGAAGTACTTAACGTACTTGATGCTGTATCAAAATCAACAAAACCACCTCACAAAGTTGTACATGAATATACTACGTTGTCACATTTAAACAGACATTAGTAAATATAATGGTGGATATTTATGGAAGATCTTCTCGTGGTAAAGGTCAGCAGCAAGCTGATTTATCTAAATACGCAACTCTCGATCAGCTCAGAAATGAGATTGATGATTTATTAAACATAACCAGTGTGGATCAAAACGAAGTAGTTGTTTTTCAGGATAAGGAAGGACGATTAAAAACTAGTAATATACAACTGCCAGATGTACTTATACGAGTTCCTAATGCGGTTGTTAATAATATAGTTACTTTTACTGATCAGGGTAAAATACAAGATTCCGGTACGTCAGTCAGCGATTATATTAAGAAAGCTGGTGATTCATTTACAGGTAACATTATTATGAATCAAAATAAAATTACAGGTCTTGGAAACCCAACCGCAGATGAAGACGCCGCAACAAGGAAATATGTCGACGATCAAGAATCTAAGTACGTATTGGCCAACGGTGTCATAATGCGTGCATTTCTCAATATGAATAATAATGGTATTAACAATCTTAGAACACCAGAATATGATTTTGATGCTGCTACGAAAAAGTATGTTGATGATAAGGAAATTCCTATAACAACTTCGCTAACTATAATCAATAATGAAATGATCACACTCAATGGTACTTTTACTAATCACGTACAAACTTTTTTAAATTTTCGTAGAAATGTAAACAAAACCATTAAAGATTTTTTTGGTGATCCACCAACCGTTGACATAAAACTCTCCAACGTTAACGTGAAACTTAATGATATTGTCAGTGGAATACCTAATATTGTTCAAAAAACTAATCTGATTAAAATTCCACACGGACAAATTAAAAATATCGTATATACAGTAGCATCAGGATCATCAACATGGACACCACAAAATAACACACTCGAACATACCGCAGAAGTAAGTGGGTTATACAGGTTATCTATATACGATTCGGAAATTAAAGCGGCAACTTCATTATCACCGAATGAATATCGTAATCCTCTATTGGTGATGCTAACCAAGAACATCAAAGAAATCTTTACGTTAATATCAACGGAAATACCTCCGAGACGTTACTGGTGGTGCCTAGAATTCGTAGCTGAAACTTAATTAAATGACGTTGTTAGTATAATGGATCAACCTCAGTCTCGCATCGACGTTCAACGTTACAGATGCAATCAAGTATGTGAGCGTCTGACTAAACTAAATAATTTTATCGACTATTATAACACGAAAATAAAAAAATACAAAAGACGTATAGTTGTTATTGATGTAGTTGTTTGCTCGGTTTCTGCTGTTATTGCTGGAACAGGATTATTATTATCAACATTGACGATGACAGCACCTACTGTTATAACCATTATTGTTTCAGTATCAACGACTATTGCTGGTGTTCTAGGTATTATAGCCAAAAAGATAGATACCTGTACAAATGCTAAATTGCACGATTATATGATTAAATTACATACAGTGGCAGATGCATGTTCTAAACTATCATTGTACGTTTCTTCGTGTGTCAGTGATGGTGAAATATCCGATACTGAATTTGCGATGATGATGAAAACCTATGATGACGCTTTTAAGGTGATCGCTAATGATTTTAATGAATTAAATAATAATGATAATAATAATGACAGACAGGGAGTTACTTCAGCAGATCGTTACTAATACAACTCCGTCAAAAACTACTATGATATCGTTAAGTTCAATCAATCCTGAGTTTAGTGTCAATTTTCCAACCCCAATACCAGTAAAAGAGATAGCATTAGCACAGTTACGGGTTTATTATAGCTGGCCTAATATTAGATCAAAATCATTTGGTGGACTACAGCCAAATAATTCATTAGTATTCGCTAATAAGAATAAACCAGATGGAACACCTGATTGGCAAGTAGTTGCTATTCCAACGGGCAGTTATCAAATAGAACAGATTAATGATGAGTTCCAACGCAGAATTAAATCTATTACGGGAAAAGAATCAAAAATAGCAATTACTGTTTACGAACCAACATTATCAGCGGTGATTGAAATAAATTCCCCTGATTATTCTGTAGATATTTATCAAAGTTCGATTAGATCAGTATTAGGATGGCCTGATGTTCCACCTGTTTATAATGGAGTTTCAGAACCAAAAATAGAAGAATTTAAAATGAGTGAAGAAAATTCATTAAAGATCCAGAATATCGAGGAAAACAACCATGGAGTAATAATACAAGATTTGGATTTCCAAACGAAGATAGATATTACTTTACCGATTTTGACGGTAAAAGAATCCCCAAGTTGAATAAAGCATTATTTATTGTTAACACAGACACCAGGACGAGGATTAATTTCTATACTGTTGATGTAAGATTTATTAAACATTTTTTAGATACTCTTAAACCTGAATACGATAAAACGTTTAATGATTTAAGAAATTTACTTATTTCATTATCACAACATTATAATGAAAGTGTAAAGCAGCAAATAATCGAGTCAATAAAACATTTAAATGGTGTCTTATTCGATTTGTACATCGTCAATCGAAGTATTATAAACACTGCGACTAAACTCGATGGAAATCGTTACACAAATCCAGAATCTAAACAAGTATTTCTTGATCATTATAAAATGACAGAAAAAGATTTACAAACATTTGTTATACCAGATTTAAATAACGCTGAAATGAAGAAATCATTAAATGATCTTATTGAAGAACACTTTAAAAGAATATGTGATTCATGGAGAAAAATAGCCCCACCACCAATTATACTAAAACACAATAACAATCCCTTTGCTGCCGGACGTCATGTCTCACCTGGTATTGTTAATATGACATCTACGATCGCGGTCAATCTAGTATGTGACGTAATTGATGACAGTTATCAAGTAGATCTTTCAAAGTCTAACCAGGCCCAACAAGGGTATATACTATATACATTCAGTCCTAAAGATCCGCCCGGGTGGTTAATTGTATCTGAGCCAATTAATCCAGTTTATCTACGTGTACATAATCCATTTCTGACAAGAATAAATTTCAAACTCACCGACCAGGCAGGAAACATTTTGGATCTAAGACAAGAGTCTCTTAATATTAATTTGTATATACGCTCGTAGAACGTCTGAGTAAATAATCGGGGGTAAAAAAATAATCTGATTAGTAAATACATGAATAATAATCAATTTCTATGATTAAAGCAATTGTATATATAATAAAGCGAGATAACTCGGCTATCTCTCTCTGCGGAGTAAATTAAACGATTATTTCCCTTACTACTACGTCGTTACCTGTACAAACCCAGTTGTATATACGTATATAGCGTATTAGTCCGTCTGTCTGTTACATTAACGAACTATAACTTATACGTGCAAATTATTTTATGAATTTTGAAAAACTGAAGTACAGTTCTACATTCTATTAGTAATACAAGTTCTGTGAGATAGCGCAAATATTATATATATATACTTAAATTTAACTGTAGTATTGATAAGAGAACGATATCCGAAATGGTAAGACGGTTGGACGTAGATCGAAGCTCTACAGACTCTCGTGTGTTTGAGTCTCCAAAAATGCTAAAGATATATTATCTTGCATTTGGCGACTGATGCTATTTAATTGGGGGAACCCGGAGAATTTCCTCGATATCCACAACAGACAAAATACACTCTCCTACCATACACCCTTGAGGGGTGTACCTTTTACACTCCCGGGGTTTTGTATGGGGGAGAGTGTACAAAATCTGTTGGACGTAGACAAGATTCCCCCGTCATTACCATTTGTATATATTCATGTTCATACAATCATATGTCATTAGGATAAGTTTATGTTTGTGCCGTCTGCAAAAAATATAATCATAAGCATCTGTATATAATCATAAGCATCTGTATATAATCATACAATCATAATCATTTGTATATAATCATAAGCATCTGTATATAATCATACAATCATAATCATTTGTATATAATCATAAGCATCTGTATATAATCATAAGCATCTGTATATAATCATAATCATCCTCAAAACAGTCCCCTGACCTTCTGATCCTGCTAGGATGTCATATGGCAACTTAGAGGTTCACATGGGGTTATGGGGACTACATTTTTTTAAAATAATTATTCAGAGACTGATATTATTTTTTATTTTAAAGAAATAATTATTATATAATGAACCAAGAAAACATTAATGATATTATTTCTGCTATTAAAAAATTCAAACATACGGGAATAAATCTATCTGATAATCTCGATCCTGAAAAAATATTATGTGAATATGAAATATTAAAACAAAGAAAAATTGACAACAAGTACACATTACCATCCAATTATAAAGTTGTAAAATCAATTTATCAGTCTATGTTAGAATCCTTGGCGGTGGTAAATGACAAACAGGTAAAGCTATTTGCGCCTCTTGCACGTTCGATCGAAAATATTAGATCCGAACTATCTCGTGAATATGAGAAAAAGAAGATTGTAGATAATCGTGTAATGCAATTAAGAAAGATTATGTTATTTGATTCTGTCAAAAGTGAGAGTGACACTGAGAGCAGCGACGGTGAAGGTACCCATGGCAAAATATAGAGTCAAACTATATACAATTTATTTGTTAGGAAGACAGAGTTAGATATATTCAAATATTACCCGCTGATCATATTTTATTGAAAATGCAGATTTTTTTATATGATCAGCTACATGTTTTACTGATTGTGGATGTATGATAAAATATTTGGCAGCTGCATTAATTGATGGGAAAGTTATTTCCTGTCCTGTTTCTGTATTCATGGATTTAATAGATCTTCTTGCAAACTTTTTACACCTTCCTGTATTTCCACGTGCAGAATTCTGAATTTGTGTAATAGCTTGCAGGTTAGATAACCGATTATTTTTGGGATTTCCATCAATGTGATCAACTACAAGTCCATCTTTGATGACCCCAAAATAACATTCGTAGATGAATCTACTTGATAAATAATGTTTATTTCCACTGGTATTAAATACAAAATAACAATGATTATTAAGACTACCGACTGGTTTTTTCAATCTGCAGTGTCTGATTACACCATCTCGTGATGCTTCATAATTTTTTATTATAGGATGTTTCACAAATTCGTTTTGCTCCATTTATATAATAATATTATTTGTCTAAATCATTGTTTTGAAATCTAACCAGATAATCTTCTACGGTTTGTATAGGAGATTTACCTGATAATGTATTATTTTTTTTGTCAGAATATCGTTTAAGTTCTCTGTATTTTTTTCCGCCACATTTTAGACACAATTGAGTTTTTCCTCTGACTCCAACACCACTGTGAATACATGGTATTGGTCCTGTACTTCCATTTTTGAAACTTTGTGCATGATTTCCGCAGTATTTGTTCACGGACGGTTTATTACAAAGAGAAGTATATCCAATTCTGAGCCAAGCACATTTGTTTTTTGTTTCAATCATTATATATACTAAAATTTTAATTTAAATACTTGTCTTAATTATATGGAGGAATTATCGGCAATCGAACCTCAGATATCAAGATTTGATCTTGACAGACTATCAGAATATAAATATAGTACTTTGATGCAAGATCTAGCTTTATCAAATGAGGATATAACCGAACGTAGTCGTGAAGCCAAGAAGGAATTTCGTGACGATGGCGCTGTTCATGTATGGTCAACATTCAGAGTTGGAAATGTTACTAATATGATGAATGACGAACGAGGAAAAGTAATTATTAATCACCTTGATGATCAAAAATATTTTATTTTAATAAAATTTATTGTAAATACAGAAGAAGATATTTGGATTATTCGTGACAAGCGCGATCCAGTACACATACAGTCAGGAAATAATATTGTTCTCTTGAATAATAAATCTAAGCCCGGAATACTGACTGGTATTGATAAGCCATATTATGAACGTGCATATCCAGTTACTGCAGTTGTATATGCAATATATCCACTGAAT
>JAECUM010025802.1:0-18189 GCA_016617855.1 Megalonaias nervosa | reverse complement strand
TATATCCAAAGATTCAATCAGAATAGAAGGAGGTAGATGCTTAAAAAATAAGTTGAATAATTAGACATTCATTGGCCAATTTTGTTAATGTTTCGTTTGGTTCATGATTGAATTACAAGCCAAAACTTATTGATTGCATATACACTCTGGGTTACAGAAGATCTCGCAAAGAGCCAAACATGTAAACCACACCCTTTGATTCAGCACATAAATTCTGCCATTTCAGCTTGAGTTACGGCATATTTGCCTCTGAAAAGAAACGATATTGACATTACGACGTGTTTGAGTTACGGCGTATTTGCATCTGAGATGAAAGTATATGCATACCGAAAGATCGCTAAAATGACACCCAAAGGTCAGTATAAAATGCTTTGTTAATATCGATATCAGGAGTCAATATCGTAGTTGATCAATATCGATATCAGGAGTCAATATCGAAGTTTATCAATATCAGGAGGTAATATCGTAGCTTATCAATAACGATATCAGAAGTTAAGATCTTTATAAATACCAATATCAGCATTCAATACCTACATTTAACTTGATTTTAAAATAAGAAAATTAATAGTTAGTTTCGGTCATGTCACTAAATTATCTAAAATTTGAGTTCAATGCCTCAATGTAGACCATAAAAATTGGAAAGTGATGGCAGAAAAGAATTACACATACAGAAACAAAGTTTGTTATTAACCTTACTTGAAGGAATACGAAGCTATTGGGCAAGGAAAAGCTAAAAAGACATGAGACTTTCGTACAATTCAGAATGATCAATTTTCCTCTCGGTCGCTAAATACATATCAGCAATCTACAACATTAGTTCTATTCACCAAGGAAGCAGTGGTTGTTCATATATGTAACAATGATAGAAATAAGTCCTTCTAAATTGATGACATTGTTACCCACTGAATATCAGTTTTGTTGGTAGATACGAACTGCTGCTCCTTCATTATTAAACAGCATTTGAGGCCATAAATATTTTAATTTTATATGTCATTTCAAGCCACCACTGTGCTTTTATATCTTCGACGTTTGATCAGAACTTTTCTATCCTACAAATTCTAAATTCTTGGTATGTGACATGATATTGTTGTTTCTTCTGTGTGACTATATTATGCATTTGCGAAAACAAATTACAGAGTGTTTATCCATTTTAACCCTAAATAGTGCCCTTACTATGATCTCATGTGATCCAGGCTGATACAACTTGACAAAACTAAATTATCTAAAGTAGATGTCTTCTTGACACTCCATCCTTTCTGTACAACCAACTAGTGTTGGCAGTATTAATTCCAAACGACTCAGAACAAGTTAGGCCCCTACAATTCATGATTGTCACAGCATGATTCAATCCAGACATTTTGTATGCAAATGTTTACTCAATGGCAAACAAGGTCAAACATCGGCATTGCTAAGACGATAATTCAAATTCATGCAAACCTTCCATAATATGAAAATAATTCTCAAGTCTGTATTCTCAAAGAAAAGGTCGTACATTCACATGATTTTGTGGCTCTACCAATGGAGAAGGATATTAAAATTATTTTGCAAAGTTGGACCACTGAGTCAAGAAAAAGAATAATCTGAGGGGTGACAAAGTACTGTTGGGCGGACGACATGACTACACTGATGTGATTTTCGGGACTTTGTTCATCACACATGCGTACCACTTCGTAAACAAACTGTGTAAAGGCACAAACATATATACACAGCTCGCCAATAGTTAACTCTGTGATTGAAAAAAAAATATCTGGTCTCGTTATCTCCCAGGCTACATGACGATTTGGGTATGACCAAAATTCTGATCCACATCACAAACGCATGACAGAAACAAAAACTGACCAGGACACAGGGCACTAATCAGTACTATTTTAGTACGAAACACGGTGGATTTTAGCGGAGAAACACTCTTTTGAAAATGTTATGAGTTACAAAGAATATTCTCAAAATATTATTTTATTAGCTAGGAATGCAGCTTAACAGTTAAATAGCATTACGGTGAAAGGTTACATAAATTGTGGTCTAGTCGGATCCTTAAAAGTTATTCCACTGAAGACGACTAATCCCATGAAATCGCGGACGTTAGGGGTATCTCACTGTGCCAAAGTAGACATGTTTCCGCACAACGTACTTATATTTTGTAGCCAGGGCTCCAGAGAATTATCATTTAGAAAATTAGAAAAACAGCACCTGTATTCCAGCTATTTCAACTTTAAAAATAAATGCATTGTGCCTAAAATTTATCCAGATCTGCTTAATGTTTTTGTATCTAATCGAGAGTTTTAGATTTTGTGCGTTTTTATATAATTGTTAAATATAAAGTTCTTATCCATGGCGTCGCTTCCGCACAACAATTGTTATATACTTTTGATCTGATTTATATGTTTGTTATCTGTTTACAATGCTATCAGGAACTTCGTTTCCTTTTTATTGATGACCACTAGACATAAAGTAAATACGTAACAAACACTTCAAATAAAGAAGGAGTTACATTTGTCAGATTTACTTTTATTATGTTTTACATGTGAAGAATATAAAAAGGACAGGTCCCAGATTTTTTCAGATTCCCAGATTTTACGTAATGTTTGTGACATGATGTAACCTGTAATTCACTCTATTTGACATGGTGTAATTGGTAATTCACTTTATTTGAAAAACATTTTCTGTTACAAACAAATTCTTACGATGATTGAAGTTTACGGTCCGCATAACATCTAATCGGAATCGGAATTTATTTTGCAACACCCAGATAACATCTAATCGGACCCGGATGTTGGCCTTTCCGTGCCGATTACATCATCCGGGAACATACTACGTCATAAATAAATCCCTCAGATAAAAAAACTACTTCCATTAAGAAACAAATTTTAATGATAAGTGGTATAGCTCCATTTCTGCTGTGCGTAAAAAAAAATGTTTTCGCTTAATACGGATGCATTATTTTGCTTTACCATAGAAATTTGTTATATATATATATATATATATATATATATATATATATATATATATATATATATATATATATTTGTGTGTGTGTGTGTGTGTGTGTGTGTGTGTGGTCTCGTGAAATGATCCAAATATTCTGATATATTCTAATATAGTTTCTGCGGGATTTCCGTTACCGGAGATTATAGGTCTGCCAGGGTTTCCTTCTTTGTGTATTTTAGGTAGAAGATAAAATCTTCCTGTGCTCTAGTTTTTGGGCTTAAGAAGTCTTTCATTTGCTTGTCTATATGTTCGATTTTGTATGTCTCATCAATGATAATTGTAATGGTTTTTGCATAGTCCATTGTTGGATCCAGGACTAGATTTCTTGCTAGAACCTGGCGTCACTTAGTTGTGTCTATTTGCTGCTTTTATGCACTCTTCCCTGCAACAACAGCGGAGTCCTCATCTGCAGGCTTCAAGGACATGACATATTATCTCATTCAAAGCAAAGCAAGCGAACCATTACTGCCAGATACAATGCTCGTTTCCTTATACGTCACCTCTTTGTATACTAACATACCACACAGTGAGGGAATACATGCATGTAAGGAAGCATGGAAAACAAAAACCGTGGACAATCTCCTACTCACTTCTTTGTTAACTTTTGGAGCTTGTCTTAAAACTGAATAACTTTGTATTGAATGAAGAAGACTACCTCCAATCAGTGGAACCGCAATGAGTACAAAAGGGTCCCACTCGTATAATACTTTTATGGGAAGATTGAAAGGTCAACTGTTAGCATTGGCTGAACTTAAACTATACCGCGCCATCGATAACATAGAAATGAATTGGCAACACAGAAGAGAAAATCTGTTGATTTCATAACAAAAGCAAACAACTAACATCCTTCCAAAAAATTCACGGTAGAATTCTCCAGCTCAAACCACCTTTTCCAGGACATAATAATCAGACTGGTAGAAAACAAACTCCATATAGACATCTATTCAAAACCAACTCATAAACACCAGTATCTTCTCCCATCCAGTTGTCTTCCAAAACATTGCATTCGGAAAATCCCATATTGCCAGGCACTGAGAGTACGCACAACCTGCTTCGAAGATGAAACGTTCCAAAACAAATCTGAGGAGTTAGCTGAGCATTTGATGAACCGAGGCTTCAAGAAAGACCTGATAGCGGAGGCTCCACAAAGGGCTCAACAAACAAACCTCCATGACCTACTACAACATCGAGACAACGAAAAGGTCGATCGTATACCGTCAATCCTGACCTACCATCAAGACAACCCCAAAGTAGGTAAAATGATCCAGAAACACTGGCCTAGGGATATCATGCACACCCTAGTTGCTGATTCGTTCAATAACAAAAAAAGTCAGACCATGACTGCTAAGATATTTCACAATACAGAATAATTTAAATACCTGGCCTCTTTTATAGTGATTCAGAATTGTTGATTTGAGGGGTATATGGTGGCTATATATAGGAATTAAATACGTAGCGTTTTATTGTTCAGTCTTGTGAGCGTCATTGCAAGGAATAGAGGATAGTTTATTTTCCTACGTTAATACCGGATTTATTTCATCGTGTGGTACACAAAATTTGATATTTTAACGAGGGGCGAAGCTCCGAGTTAAAAGATACATTTTTAACGTAGGAAAAGATTTTCTTTTCATTATATAAAATAATAAAATAAAATAGAGACAAACAGTCATACATATAATTATATTGTTATAAAGGATATAAAAAATATCAATTTAAAAAAAAAAATATTTATACAATTTTATATAATGCATTGGTATTAAGGCCATTAGGATACAAAGTATCTAATTTATGAATCCAGTAAGTTTCTTTTATGAGTCTATTCATGTCTCCATGCACAAGATCTATTGGCATGAAAGAAAAATCGAGTAGAGAGTGATTATTGGTATTAAAATGTGTTGAAATATTAGAAGAAAACTGAGGATCTCTATAATTTTTGATATGAAAGCGATGATTATTCATTCTCATATAAACTTGTTGAAGTGTTTGTCCAACATATCTCGTGTATCTTTAAGATCCTGTCATAAATATATATATATATATATATATATATATATATATATATATATATATATATATATATATATATATATATATATATATATATATATATTATATATATATATATATATATATATATATATATATATATATATATATATATATATATATAATTGTTATGATGATGTATATCATTTATGACGTTACGTAATGACATAATTGTTATTTTAAAATATAAAGACGTCATCCGTTTCTTTCAAAATATTTTGTGCCTGAAGAAGCGTGTATTAAATGCGAAACTAGTTGCACAAAATTATCGGCGTTTGTGTTGTTTTTTTTTTTTATCCCAAGTTTTATTATATAAAAAACTTACTCCAGAATCGATGTTTACAAGATTAAACTCACTCTTCAGCAAAACACCCTCTCCCCAACACCTTTTCGTAAATTCACCTCTTTCATAGCCTGATCTTATAAATATACATGATTTAAGAAAGAAGTAGGAATTGGTTGATCTAATCTGTCACAGTAAATTACGTTTTGGCCATTTTGTAAACTATCTGACGCTATCTGAAAACAAAGCAAGTCCGATTCAGCAATGCATCATAGCGGGTTTGTCGTTGTTGCCAAGGAAGTAAAGGGAAATAACTTCTAAAACACGCGAACGGCGTCTGGTCAATTTTTTAAAATCAAAAATTAATTTCCATGACAGAAGTGTAAGGCAGTTTCTATTTATTTGTTTTAGCTCACAAAGTACTCGGTTTTGTTTTTGCAGGTAAAATTTGTTTAGACAAACATTAAATCGTCGCATGGCATGATTGGAAAGACTATGTTTTCACATGTAAAAATATAAAGATACATGTTTCATATGGAATAAAATAGGATATATTTTTCACATCTGAAAATACAGAACTTAAGAATCGGTCCTTTCTGCGTCTATTCATCCTTTAATGTGCTGCTTTACCTTATTAAATTTGAAAGAATGGACAAAATTTCTTTTTACAATCAACATGATTCGATATTCATGGACAATAAAGATGACTAGATTTTCACTGCTAACATAAGCTCTAAAGTAAAAGTATTCATGCAGAAGACCTTAAACTGATCTGTTATAAAACATTAGAAACCAGTAATCCATTCCTTTTCTAATGTACCTACACCTACATACAAAGTCAACACTACTCGTGTACCGAACTTTGATAACATTTTAACGTATAACTTAAGGTCTACACTGCGGTAAAAATGTCCATGTGATAAATCAGATTTGTTTAGAATGGTAAATATACTGCTTATAAAAAAACAGAGGTAACTTGGGCTAATTCCAACAAACAAATCAAGGATTATTTTGAGAATGTTAGGAATTTAATTTGTCAAATTAAAAGTCAAGTGTAGGGACCTATGCTCATACGATATACAGATAAAAGGGAAACACAAACTTTTTAGAACTTTAAAATAAAAGTGAAGTAGGTTTATCATTTGCATAGTCGTAGCGGTGTAGGCATACAAGGCGACTTACTAACCATCCCAACTGGTCTGGACCTTTTAGACTAGTGTTCTATGCTGTGGGACAGCCGAATCTGTGTAGTGGTTTAGGTAGATGAGGCGACTGTCTAATCAGTCGAGCTGGTCCAGACCTTTAGTTTTATGGGGTGTGTGCCGGACTGTGGGACAGATAAACTGGGTTCACTTCCGGGATCCAACGGTTAGACTTTGCATCAAGAACCCATGATTAAGTGATTGACCATTTCCTTGAGTATTTTTGAAAACCACACCTCAGTCTATGGTCCAATTGTTGTAGTGCTTCTACT
This sequence comes from Megalonaias nervosa, assembly GCA_016617855.1. Classification (NCBI taxonomy): domain Eukaryota; kingdom Metazoa; phylum Mollusca; class Bivalvia; order Unionida; family Unionidae; genus Megalonaias; species Megalonaias nervosa. The sequence continues at coordinate 11,401 of JAECUM010025802.1, read as the reverse complement.
TTATGGTTTGTAAACTAAGTAACATAAAAGAGCAAAATATAACAAGTTTTGTAAAATTTAACAAATGATTTATTTCCCTAGAATACAAAGAGAAATTTAAAACGAACTTACGATATTGTGAATTTAAATCCCAAATAGTCCTAAATTTTGATCACATGTCTAAATGTATAGATTTCTTAATGAATTCCAGTGGTATTTAAAAACAAATTTCAATATGTTATATGCTCATGTGCCTATAGTAAAAATGTGCTAATGTGTCAATAGTTTTTTTGATGTATCACAGTAATATAATCCAAATTTTATTGAATGAATTACTGTATTCCCAAATTAATGATTTAGTCCAAGAAGTATTAATAAGCAATCTGTAATTCTGGTGAATAACTTAAATAAATAAATCCACCCAAATTAAAAACTGGACGCAACTGATTCCGCTTCGGTTGTTCAGGTTGGAATGGATAATTTTGAAGTAAACAACATCAAAATAAAAAGATGAACCACAATAATAGAGTCAGGATGGATGTAAGTTTCATTTTTAAACTTTCTATGTCAACAAGATTAGGAATTTAACTGACAAACTGATGTCCAAGATTCAACTTACAAACTTATGCCCTAGATTCAGATTCAAGGAAACATGTTTACCTCCATTAATAGCGATTTGAATATTTAATATATAATCATAGAACAATATTAGCTATATATTATGTCGTTTAGAAAATTAATGTCACTAGACAGGTAGACCATTACCTTGATTTTGGACAAAGGTCAGTTATAAAATCCACCAGATATAAATAACATATAATCATGGGGAAAAGCCAGCAAACAATACAAATTAAAAATATACACAACAGCAGAGGAATGTTGTGTCCGTTTGTTTTTTTTTCATTGGGATACACAGAAAAGTGGCAGAAGTATAAGAACGTTGCGAATGATCACAACGCGGTACTACAATTTACCAAACCGTGACTGAAGGGCCATGCAAACTTTGCACTTAGGTTACTTTCCTAAGTCTGTACTGAAAACAATCGATTCGTTGTTGTGTGGTGTTCATCAGTTATAGAAAACCTTCAAAAATCTAGAAATGGTAAACGAGATTAACGTTTCACAGTTGAACTGCATTCGTATGAAGATATAAAAGTGTGTTCGGATTACTGTTAATGTGTTGTTTATAGGCAGGGGAAAGGATTTACAAAGACCAACTAAACAACCCCCAAAACCCCACATAATAGAGACACTGAAACACATGGAAAAGTCCTGTTACAGAGACAATTCAGGAAACATTTGTCATATTTACAGGAAGGTTCAATAGGCAGTTACGCTTCGGTTTTGTTAGATAAACATTCTTTATTGCACGTTGAATTGATCTTTTCTGGTGTGTGCAAAACGAAGATAGACATCTGCAGAGAGCAAGGCTTAAACTTTCTTCCTGCGTCAGTTGAAAAAGTCGTACATGACTTGTTTTTCATCATTTTATCCCACAGTATCTACATGTTGTAGCCCATACAGAAACTTATAACATTTCACTTTCTATCCACAGACATCACAAAGCGCGGGATAATTATTGAGACGAATAATTTGGTCTATTCCTTTACTTTATTCTATGGGTCAGTGTCGGCGCCTTTCAAAAGTTGAACTGACACTATCATTCCAGTTAATATGAAGAGTACATCTGACAGAAATTCGGAAGCTCATTTATTCTGTAACAAAACTGGATATGATGTGAACGATACTAATATGGACATGTGTTGTCTTATTCATAAGATGGTATAACAAACAGATCGGGTCAAGATGGTACCAACGAATCTTTGATACTCTGTGAATGATGATTTAATTCAGTGATAAAAGCTTAACACTTTCAGAAAGGAACTAGAATAATGACATGATGGTAAAGAAGATTTTCTTGTAGTGATTGATTTGCAGACCTTTAAAGCGACAACATGCTTATTAGATCAAAAAGTCCATAGCAGGGCTAGTAAAAAGTCGAGTATTCAATATTTACTTTACTAACAACAATGTTTTAGATTTTGTTTTGAAGTACATAGAAACCTAGTTTGCATATTACTGAGAAATTTCGAGATCTGTTTAATGTCATTTAATATGTTCCGGCCTAATTCGATGCCACATAATCAAAGACGACTCACTATTTTAAATTTTAGCCATTGGCAAAAGCAGCCGATTTGACAGGGATTTCGATTGAATCCGAATGCCTATGACATTATGTTATAACAACAAAAATAAAAGAAACAATTGCAGTCAAAATCTAATATTCGCACGACAACGCGCCTAGTCATGTTTGATCTGGAAACCTCAAGTTTATCATGTTGCACTTTGAAATGCAGAAGACTTTCAAACGAGCGTGCCTTCGACACGTTTATGAGAACCGTTCAAGTTTGAAAGTGTTAAAGTAATTTTAATCAAGCAAGCATTCAATCCAGTCGAATTAAAACTTTATCAGCGACAAGTTCGATAATATTCACATCTCTATTACTTAAGATTAGTCGGTTTGCACCTTGTTTTATATAGTTGTGTAGTTCACGTTTTGGTATGAGAACAGTATTAGCTTTGTTGGTACTGGAAATATTTCAGTATTCGGATTCTTTACGTACGGTAGGAAGGAGAAAAAACAGCACGTAAGCTGTGATGCAAAGATATCACTCTAACAAGTAAGATTTTAATGTTAATTTTTTTTTTTTTAAAATGAGATTAATAGGGAAAATAGAGAAATTAGGAACATGTCTCAGACTTTCCTTAGACAAATATACATATGATAATACAAACATATATGTTTTGTCCTTATAGGTTACTGCATTTGTATGGGAAAATATGAACGAGTTTTTCGGATAAATATGCTGCACGACCTTGGGAGTGCACTATATGTCCATCCGACAAAACGAGTTCATATTTTCCCATACAAATGCAGTAACCTTTTTATTATATACTCATTTTCTTATTCTACCTAAGACTTAATTATATAAACAAAAAATATACTACAAGAAACAAAATAACTGCATTCATGCTGTATTTGAAACTAAATACACAAGCACAGATTCATCAGTACACAACAACAATATTAATGAACACATAACTCCCTCCAGCAAAATTTGAAATTCGCGCGGTCGACATCACTTTTGAAAGAAATTGTCGTTTTGGTCTACTTAAAATTGAAATTTAGAGTCATAGTGTGAATGAATGCGCATTGCAACAACTTTTCCATTTGTTCTGAAATGAATAGATTTCGGTGTTTTTGTAGATTCTACTAAATTTCGTGATTATGGACTGGATTTATCTGTGTCAATTCTACATGAAGAAACATCTGATTTGTGCAGCGAGGGAGCAGGGTGTTGACTCGTTTGCATGTGTGTTTCTGGTCTCTCACTGAATGTTTTAAATCATGGTGTAGGAAAAATATGAACTCTTTCAATTGTAATTATCAAAAAGACGCTATGGAATATTATGTTCATTTCATTTTGAGTGCAGTAAGGATGATGTTATTATACTTGGAATGTAATCGAAATAACAGTCCAATTTGGAAATGTGCAATCAAGCTTTGGAACCCATGACATAGCTAATGTAATTAAGATTTGCAGAACTTAGAAAGTACATTTTGAGGAAATTCAGGATGTAAAACTGTAAGTATACTTTTGCCATTCTTATTACCAGCTAAAGAAGACACGTTTATGCCTTGTCACTTGCGTGCTATTTGTAGGGACCTCAGCAATTTTATGACCTGTATGGCGTCTATCGCTAGCCTAAATCCGAAACATTGTATCAAAAATGTTAACGCTGAATATTGCAAAGCGGCTGGTATGTGGCAGTCCACGAAACAGCTGCTTTAGTTCATTCAGAAACAAATTTAATCAACCAAAACGTAACGCGCCTACTACATGAATGTACATGATTTATTTACAAAGTAGTTCCCAATACACCATACTACTATTGGGCACACGTGTCGTGCACATGAGAACGATATAAAGGTGTGCAATATCGTAAAATATTGCCCGATTCTGACAATGTAAAGTAAACGGAGAAAAAAATGAGCATATAATAATCATACCTTTTTTCTTATATTTATATCTTGAATATTTTGGGGATGAATACTTTATCTCTCTACTTTAAAATAAAGTTTTGAATTAATTTCGGTGCAAAACATTTTAAAATCTATCGATATTTCGATGTAAGTTATTTTTATAGGCTTTCTATACACATTATTGTTAGTATGAACGAGGTTTACGAAATCGAATTATTTCAGAACAGAATGAATTTTATTATCTTCAGTTTATCAGTTATGTAGAACAAGACAGTCTTCATGTTATAAATATTATTCTAACTCGTGATGAAAGTGGTTCTGAGAACATTAGACACTGAATGCTTAATGGTGAAGCGTCTATGACCTATCAACACTTAAGCATACGTTTCAATCAATTACATCAATGAATACACAAGATCTTGCAACCTGCAACATTCATGACCATTATCAAAAACGGTAAAACGATTTTCATTTTGAAATAACATATCAATGTGACGTTTGTGTTTGAAAATCACGGTACGATTAGCCTTTATGTTCTTGTGCAGTTATCAGACTGAAAATTAACTGCTTCATAAATATCAGTCATGAATCCTTTCTTACCATTATATAATATACACATCAATTGATGTGTCATTGAATCATAAAGTACAAAAATTAGTTGTTGTCATTAAATCATACAGAACAAACAACAATTGATATGTGTCATTAAATCATACAATACACACATCAATTAATATGACATTAAATCATACAATACACACATCAGTTGATGTCATTAAATCATACAATACACGCATCAGCTGATGACATTAAATTATACAATACACGCATCAACTGATGTCATTAAATTATACAATACACACATCAATTAATATGACATTAAATCATACAATACACACATCAATTGATGTCATTAAATAATACAATACACACATCAATTGATATGTGTCATTAAATTTGTTCAGCTTAAATGACGAAGAGTACATATGCACGTCTGTCTGTGATATCTCCAACGTATTCTACTGTCTTAAATTCCTAATCTTGGTTAGAAACAACTAAAACGTCTTTCATTCTTGTACATAACCTTTATAATTAATTGTTAAAATGAGGATTCGCCACAATATTATAATCACTATAAGAAAAAAATTCTGTACCATGAACACAAGAATCAGGAACACCTTTAGTCCGCAAAATAATGGTCTATTTTTCTATTACATAAATCACTATGACAGGTATATAGTTGTGGAGAGGCAACTAAAACTGTAGCTCACTATTTCTAAGACTGTAAGTATACGTAGCAACTTAAGATACTGTATTTTTAATATAAAACTGAACACTCATACAAATAGCTACTGAATTGTTTTTTTTTTTTTTGTTATTGTTCTCCATATTTACCATGTGATCTGAATTGCAACGTTATCCAAAATGTTTATAATTTTATCAACGCAACGGGTCGATTTTCTTGTTCCAATATATTCTGTATATTACTTCTTTACGTCACTTGTATATTACGGTTATGTATTTATCTCATTCATGACTCTCTCTCTCTCTCTCTCTCTCTCTCTCTCTCTCTCTCTCGCATATATGTTGAAACATTGTTGCAGGGGCAAGGCTGCACCTAAGTTGTTTATTTTTATGATGAAATATGTTTAAACAATTAAAAAAAAATCTTATCAAAGTTGACAGTCAAGTTAATAGGCAATAAGCCCACACAATCTTCAGATGAAGCGGAAAAATATAAGTTAGGATTTTATAAAATGGTAATAGGTTTAAAAGCCATCATCACTTGCCAAGTTTAGTGTTATCTAAAAATCGTACCTAATCAATCGTCTTAAAGGAGTTTTGTCTCCCTTTCTTTTCATTGGGGTACACAGAAATATCATCTAATGATAACGTTTTTGTGAGTGACCAGGACGCAGTACCCAAATTTACAAATATTCTCAGTTTCTATTTCATTCCTCTCAGTTTGATAGAAATACAACTTCTAGAGTCGATTCTGTAGCCATGGCTTTAACATGCAGTAAAGATCAGATAGTTATAAAAGCTTTGCTTAAAATATTCTTGAGTTTTCTAAAAAAACTATTTTGAATGTGAAGTGTTATTAAGATACATTGGCAACATCAGAAGCTTGTATTGTTCTGTGACTTTCTTTAGAAAACGTTGTAGGTATTTAAAGCGACGTATTTATTGTCTGACGAAACCTCTTTAACACTGCAAGCAAAATTGTAGATTTAATCATTTTTCATGAACAAAGTGGTGTTCTGGGTGCTCTAGGAGGGGCAGTACCTCTGGTGGTGGTGGTGGTGGGGGGCATGTCGTGCTCTTTCGGGAGTAGTTCGTCCACCTTTGGTCCCCACCAGGCGCTCAGCTCTCACCTGTGGCTCCAAGAAGCTGTAGCCACACCACACCACGGGCAACGGCTTCGACTGGCCGGCTAAACCAGGTTGAGGGTAGCCGACGGGTCTCAAACCCTCGGTGAGTTGGGAGCTTGCCTATCCTTGCATGCGGAAGAGATCAACTGAGTGATCCAACGGCCACGAAGGCGAATCTGCGAACGCTTTGTGGAGAGCGCAGTGCATGACAAGGCACTGAAGACGTCATGACCATCCAATGCAGCCGAAGTAGTCCCCAGCCGTGACGAATCTTCGTACCACTGGATCCCAACTACCAAGGCCGAGAGAGTGAGGCTGTCTCTGTGCAATGGCTGTTTCACTTAAATCTCCTTCACGCACAGGTTATGTTGTGCACTTATCATTCATCCCCATCATCACACTCATCGTTCCCTACCTGCACCTACGGCGATGGGCGACTGGCGAAGTAACAGGTGGAGATGACCACTGGGAGATGTAGTCAGAGACCTGCACGTAGGCGGTCCTTGGACATGTGGCCGTTCTGCTCTGTACCCAGGGCAGCGGAACAGTTCGGCAACATCCAGGGCGACTGAGCAGACCTTTTCAGTACAGCGCTGCTCACCATATATAGGGAGGGGCCTAGAAAAGGTGGCCTAAAAATAGCATGCCCTTCAAAATCTGGCCAGCTTGCCGCGGCTGGCAAGATCATCCACATCTGCGGTTGAAACCATTAAAGAAAGAAACTTCTTATTCGAGCATGGAATATCCGTACTGTCATGGAAAAAGAGAACGTAGAAGACCTCACAGGAGAACAGCCCTAGTTGCTAAGGAGCTTTCACGCTACAATATTGACATTGCGGCCTTGAGTGAAACCAGGTTCGCAGAGGAGGGTTCTCTGACTGAGCTAGCAAGCGGCTACACCCTCTTCTGGAAAGGAAAAGCCCAAAACGAAGACAGGATCCACGGAGTCGGCCTGGCTATCAAATCAAGCTTTCGGACCTGCTTGTCGGTGTTAATGAGAGACTAATGAAACTGAGGGTACCTATCTGCCACAAACGCCACGCAACAATCATCAGCGCCTACGCCCCTACCCTCACGAGCCCAGCGGAAACCATCGAGCAGTTATATGCGGACCTCAACTCTGTACTGTGCTTAGTTTCAGCTGACGACAAGATCATACTACTGGGGGACTTCAACGCCCGTGTTGGCTGCGACTATGGTCGATGGAAAGGTGTGCTTGGCAAGCACGGTGTCGGCAAGATGAACAACAACGGCCTGCTCTTACTCGGCAAATGCGCAGATTTTGACCTCCTTATCACAAACTCAGTGTTCAGAATGGCGTACAAACACAAGAACACCTGGATGCACCCCAGATCTCGCGAATGGCACTTGATCGACTATGTAATAGTCCGCCAGCGTGATGCCCAGGATGTCATCATCACCAAGGCCATGTGAGGAGCTGAATGTTAGACCACAGACTTGTCCGAACTACCCTAAAGCTGCGCATTGCCCCACATCACCCAAGGCACCCTACGCTTATGCGCACAGCCTTCAACTTTGTCAAACTCCAACAGCCTTCAACATTGTCAAACTACAGCAGACTTCCACCCAGCTCGATTTAAAGAAAAGCCTAGATGACAAGCTGTCTACCAACGGACCTGTACGTAGAAATGCCTCCGAGAAATGGAACAAGCTCAGGGACATGATAAGAGAGACATCTATGGCGACTCTGGGCCCAAGAAGCGATCCCGTCAAGACTGGTTCGACGAGAACAACGGTGCCATTGAAGATCTGCTCGCCAGAAAGAACAAATCATTCATGGACTGGCAGAATGACATAATCTCCATCCCCAAAAAAGGCCGCTTCAAATCCTATCAAGCTGAGGCTCAGAGATAAATCCGCAAAATGCATGACCAGTGGTGGGAAAGGAAAGCTGATGAAGTGCAACGCTATGCCAACACTAACAATTCCAAAAGAATTATACAGCGCCATCAAGTCAATCTTCAGCCCTTCAAAGTCTGGCTCTGCCACCTTGCTTTCTGCAGATGGCAGTACACTAATAAAGGACAAGGCTGGTATTAAGGACAGATGGAAAGAACACTTTCGCCAGCTCATAAACCTGCCCTCATCGGTCAGCCAATCTGCTCTTGATCAAATACTCCAACAGCCAACGAACGACCAACTGGATGTTCCGCCAACGATAGAGGAGTTGAAGACGGCCATTAAACAAATGAACTGTGGCAGGGCACCTGGAAAAGATGGCATCCCAGCGGAGGTGTACAAGGCTCTCAGTGAACAGACCCTGGAGGCATTCCACGATGTGCTAATCAACATCTGGACGGAGGAGGAGATGCCAGACGACCTCCGCGACGTATCAATTGTGACCCTCTATAAGAATAAAGACACATGTGCGGACTGCAGTAACTACAGAGGCATCTCCTTGTTCTCCATAGCTGGCAAAATACTTGCTCGCATCATTCTCAACAGACTTATTGCGACAGTGTCAGAAGTTAACCTCCCCGAGTCTCAGTGTGGTTTTCACCCAGACCGCAGCGCCGTTGACATGATCTTCGCAGTGAGACAAGTCCAAGAGAAGTGCCTTGAGCAGAACATGAATCTGTATGCCGTCTTCGTGGACTTAACGAAGGCATTCGATACAGTCAACAGAGACGCACCGTGGGTAGTACTCAAGAAGCTTCGTTGTCCTCAGAAGTTTACCAACCTCATCCGGCTCTTCCATGATGACTTGACTGGAGAGATTCTCTCAGACGGTGAACCCTCTGAGAAATTCCCCATATCTAACAGTGTCAAACAGTGCTGTGTACTCGCTCCGGTACTCTTCAAACTCTTCTTCACGCAGGTACTACTCCACGCCATCCGTGACCTTGACCTTGGTATCTACATTAGATACCGCCTGGATGGATCAGTGTTTGATCACCGTCGCCTAGCTGCCAAAACCAACACGCTAGAAAGACTCATCACTGAAGCACTCTTTGCAGATGACTGTGCCCTCATGGCCCATGAAGAGACTCACCTACAGGCAATTGTGGACAAGTTCTCTGAAGCCTCCAATCTGTTTGGACTCACAATTAGCCTGGGAATGACAGAAGTCCTCTTCCAGCCCGCTCCAAACACTGTCCCTTCACAACCCTGCATCACCATTGGCGATACGCAACTGAAGAATGTGGACAGTTTCAAATACCTAGGCAGCACAATATCCAGTGATGGCTCCCTGGACAAAGAGATTACTGCGAGGATCCAAAAAGCCAAGCACTTGGACGACTCCGGACCAAGGTCTTGCTGCAAAAAGACATACGCCTGTCAACAAAGATGAAGGTGTACAATGCAGTTGTCCTCACGTCTCTCTTGTATGGCTGTGAAATTTGGACTGTCTGCCGAAGGCACATCAGTCAGTTGGAACAATTCCACCAGCGCTCCATGAGATCCATCATGCAGATTAAGTGGCAGGACCGAATCCCCAACTAGGAAGTCCTTGATAGAACCAACACAACAAGCATCGAAGCGAAACTATTCCAGACCCAGCTTCGTTGGACTGGCCATGTCATCCGCATGGATCAAAACAGAATCCCAAAGCAGCTGTTCTTTGGCGAGCTAGCCCAGAGCAACCGAAACCAAGGCCGCCCTCTCAAGAGGTACAAAGACAACCTCAAGACGCACATCAGATGGGCAGACCTTCAACCCCACCAGCTCGAGCTCGCTGCCTCAGACAGAAGTCACTGGCGAGCCCTGACCAGAAAAGCCAGTTCCACCTTCGAGGCTGACCGCCGCCAGCGTCTTGCTGCAACTCGTGAGAGACGTCACAGAACTGCGTCTCAGCCACCCCGAACCACCGGTGTCCCATGCCCCACCTGCAACCGCCTGTGTTCATCGGAATTTGGTCTCCGGAGCCACATGCGTGTCCATCGTCGATGAGAATGAACAGCATGTCTTCCTCGGCCCCCGAGAGACTACCAAGAAGCGAAGAAGAAGATGAACAAAATCATATCATCGGTTTGTTTCAAAGTACAGAGATAGTTTTCTTAGTATGAGAAATTTAGATATATATTTCATATTGTTTGGACTGAATTAACAGGCTGGAGAATTCTATGGCACCACAAAACCATGATACTATACCTAGTATCTGTATTCTGCAATTTGTTTTGCAACATAAGGGGAAATATACAATAAATACAAAATTCGAACCTGCTAGGAATCTTATAAAAATAGAATATTTCCAAATCTTTCAACTTTAAAACATAAAGGACCAGAGCTTTAATGTAAGGTCAAGAGTATGCAATTTTTGAAAGAAAATATACTAAACAGAGACTAGAACAAAATAGTTACAAGGACATGAAAACACATTTGTACAAGTGGGTGCCATGTTTTTATTTTAGTGAGATATGATGCATATACCTTACTTATCTAGTTATCTGTCTTTCTCGATGTGCTCTCTCTCTCTCTCTCTCTCTCTCTCTCTCTCTCTCTCTCTCTCTCTCTCAACATTCGTACGATAGCTGTTAGACTGCTGACGCTAGATTAGGGCTTATCATGCTTTGTACATTGAATGCCATAATTACAGGCTGTCGACATTCATATATTGCCCTAGGTTAGGGGCCAAGACATTGAAACCTATTCTCACACAAAACTGTTCAATTCTAACACGGTTTATAGCAAGATGCAAAGCTGACTACTCTTTAGAAAAACAGATTGAAAAATACGACAAATGGATTATAATGACGCTTGATCTTAACAACGGTTATCTGTGTCACTAAGGGGCTTATCAGTCACTCTGAATGCCGCTTTGGGAAAGGAGTTCACATATATCCAATGATATTCCTTGATATCTATGTTACTTTTAGCGCACAATTCTGATAATTTCAATGTATAGATTTGACTGATTACAGTGTTTGCTTGATTAAAATTCCAACACTAAAAGTTTGAATAGTATATATATATATATATATAGAGAGGTATATATATATATATATATATATATATATATATATATATATATATTCAAGTCTAA
>JAECUM010025800.1:0-24552 GCA_016617855.1 Megalonaias nervosa | reverse complement strand
TGCGAGGTATTGCCAAGAAGAGCCTTATAAAAGTAGAAAAAATTGCTACGGCATTTTTGGGCTATGATAAAAGTTATAAATTTGATAATCAAAATATTTTAGCAAATTTTAACTCCACAAATTTATTTCATCTTTTACAGCCGATTGTGACGCAAGAACTTGCAGTTCACTAAAGTATCAAGCTAATAGTGCAGTATCATGTAATTTTATCAAAGTTACGCGTAATCGAAAAAGATGTACTTGATATAATTTTTGAAAATACAAATTTCGACAGCGAAATTGCCGAGCCATATTTAACAGCTAAATCACGAAAAATCTTAACTGGAACAAATACTGCCACAGTTGTCACTGAAATACACCAAGAAATTAACAAGAAGCTTGAGGAATTTACCACATCAGGATCAGGTTGGAAATTTGAGATGATTACAGAGGTTTTATTTCACACAATGAAATATAACGTACTTCCCGGTAGTTCTTACGTTGATCTCCCTCAAAAAATTAAAAACAAAAAATGTTGTATAAATGTCAAAAACAGCGACAACGAGTGCTTTCGCTGGGCAATTTTGTCTGCAAGACATCCTCAAAATTGTAACTCCAACCAAGTTGAAAAATATTTGCCGTACAGAAATGAATTGGATTTTGACGGAATAACTTTTCCAGTGGCAGAAAATCAGATACCAAAGTTTGAAAAACAAAACAATATTTCAGTAAATGTTTTCGGACTAGATGAGCGAGAAAATGTTTACCCGAGATACATCTCAGCGACTGCGACGCAGTTGACAATAAATTTGTTATTTTATAAAGGACATTATTGCTGGATGAAAAACTTTAACGGGTTAGTTGGCAGACAGTATAATAAGCACTATGGAAAAAAATATTTCTGTTACAGATGTTTGCACGGTTTTTCTAGCGATGGAAAACTGCAAGAGCATGTTAAATATTGTGTTAATGTTCAAAAAATAACAATGCCAATAGAGAAAGAAAAAGTATTAAAATTTAAAAATTATAATCATAAGCTAAGTGCTCCGTTTGTTATTTATGCAGATTTTGAGTGTGTGCTTGTTCCTGTGGCTGGCGCAGAAAATAATGCAAATAAATCGAGTACAAGAAAAATACAACAATATGTTCCTTGCGGGGTTTCCTACAAAGTAGTTTGTTGTGCTAATGATAAAATGTCTGCTCCAGTAAAGTTATACAGATGTAGCAATGGCGAATCTGAAAGTCCGGCCGTATGGCTACTAAAAAATTTCATGGATGAAGTTAATAAAATTTCCAACAGGTTATTCAAAACAGCTCCAATGAAAATAACATCCAAACAACAACCTGATTTTGATAATGCAGTTAATTGTCATATTTGTGAGAAGTTGTTGCCTGAACTTTGTTCATGTGATAAAGCGCGATCACTGTCATCTGACTGGTCAGTATCGCGGGGCAGCTCATAACAACTGTAATTTAAAATTCCATGCGCCTGATTTTATTCCAGTTGTTTTACATAATTTTCGTGGTTACGATAGTCATATCATTGTAGAAGCTTTTGGCAATGAGGAAATTAAATCTAAACTAAACACTATAAAATGTATTTCAAACAATTTTGAAAAGTATATGTTAGTTACTCTTGCCAAATTACGTTTCATTGACAGTCTGCAATTTATGGCAGCATCATTAGATGAGCTTGTAAAAGGTTGCAGCAGTTTCAATAATCTAAAAAGTTGCTTTGATGAAAACTACGTCGATCTGACAAATAAAGGTATTTTCCCATACGAATATCTCGACGATTGGAGCAGATTTGATGAAACTTCTCTGCCTGGCAAAGACAAGTTTTTATTCACAACTAAAAGGCGAAGGTATATCAGATGGTGAATATAGTTATGCACAAGATATTTGGAGTAAATTTGGTTGTAAAACATTTGGTGATTATCATGATTTATATTTGAAACATATAGATTATTGTTAGCTGATGTTTTCGAGAGTTGTCGTCGAGTTAGTCATGAATATTATGGATTGGATCCTTGTTGGTATTATTACCCTCCAGGACTATCCTGGAACGCTCTACTAAAAACAAGTAAGATAGAACAGAATCTTTTAACTGACATTGATATGTTTAATTTTATTGAAAAAGGTATCAGAGGCGGAATTAGCGTGATATCGAAGAAGTACGCGGTAGCTAATAATAAATATCTAAAAAATTATAATCCTAATAAACCAACTAATTATATTATTTATCTGGAAAATAATAATTTATATGGCTGGGAAATGTCAAAGCCAATGCCGTGCAGGAGATTTCATTGGATAACTCCAGATCAATTTCTTAGCGAAACTGAAAAAATCTTCCAAAAGATATCAGTTATTTTGTTGAAGTTGATCTCGATTATCCTGAGCCACTTCACAACCTGCATAACGACTATCCGTTTTGTGCAGAGTCGATAGTAATAGACTATAGTTTATTATCACATGAACAACAGGTACCGACAACAGCAAAAAAATTCGATTGCTAATAAGCTAGTTCCAAACTTACTGGGTAAGAAGAATTACGTGATGAACTACAGAAACCTAAAACAAGCAGTAGATGCTGGACTGGTCTTAAGGACAGTTCATCGCATGCTAAAATTTAATCAGTCGAGGTGGATGGCAGATAACATTGACTTAAATACCAAACGTCGCGCAACTTCTAGGACTGAATTTGAGAAAAACTTCTTTAGACTTATGAACAATTCCGTATTTGGCAAGACAATGGAGAATATTCGAAAACGCATAAATATTGAGATTGTAAACGACATAAATCGCAGGAATAAATTAGTTAATGATGACGGTTTTGTCAGTATGAAAATATTTAATGAAAATCTTGTTGCAATACAGCGACGAAAGACAAATTTAAAGTTAAATAAACTAATTTATGTTGGTGCGTCGGTATTGGACATATCAAAGTGGATGATGTACAATTTTCACTACGGATTTGTTAAGAGAGTCTGGCCAGATTCAAATTTATTGTTTACAGATACAGATTCGCTAGTTTATGATATAAAATGTGAAGATGTATACCAGAATATTTATGACCACCGTGACTTATTTGATTTATCAGACTATCTGGAGAGTAGTACATTTCATGATTCAACTAACAAGAAAGTTATTGGTAAATTTAAGGACGAATTTATGTTTGTGCCAGTTAAGGAATTTGTCGGACTAAGAAGTAAAATGTACGCCGTAATTTCAGATGACGATAAAGTGACAAAAAAAGCAAAAGGTATTCCTCGTGGGTATGTAAAAAAATGTATGAAATTTGATGATTTTAAAGCAGCACTAAACAATAATGTCAGCTTTATTAAAACAAATGTTATTAGATCAAATCATCACAAACTTGAAACAGATACAATTATTAAACGTGGACTAAGTAATTTTGATGACAAACGCTATTGTGAGGACGGGGTTAATACACTAGCTATTGGACATTATGCCAGTAATTTTGTCAAAACTTTAGAAATAATGTTTGAAAATTTAACGTTAGCCGATGGAGTTAATAGTAAGGTTAAGGTGTTGATGATTAGTGGCCAACCACTACAGTTTTAATTTAATGATGAAATTTTAGGTATTTGTTTTAGTAAATTTGACAGAATAAAACTCTCGCTTATTAAATCAGATGACAGCAAATATTTTGATTATCTTGAGAAGTTGAGAGATAATCTCGGACAAAAATATAGTAATCTTCACGATCCAATCAGCCAGTAAAATATACCAAAATAAATATTGACCTAAACAGGTCGAAGGTTTTTGCAAAAGGTTATAAGTATTATATCAACAGGGTAACAATGAGGGAGTCATTTTGATGTCATCGAAAAGTAAGCGGAAAAGTTAAATTTTATTTGTATAAACATGATGACAAATTATTTCTGGTGGCTACCGTAGAAATATTAATTATTGGCGAAAAAGTTCTTTAAGAACTTCCATTCGCCTCTGAAAATCTGAACGAAATAATAATATTTTTTTTCTTGTTAAAATAAAGGACCTATCTCCTAGTCTGTCAAGCAAAGAAAACATTTCACTTACCTTTCATGCTCCCAGCGAAACACATGTCTGCGGACTGACCACAAATGAAAAATTGGCTGCCTTTTATAGCGTTATAAGCAGAGTGATGCAAGCTTATTTATGATTGCATCATCCAGTTAACATGATGCAATTTCAAGTCATTCTTTCTTACGATTGCATCATCCATGGCTTCTAAAAATAACAGTTATTCTTTCTTATGATTGCATCATCCAGTTAACATGATGCAGTTTCGGTTGTCTAGTACATTTATCGATCGCAACACTGCAGTCTCTGCCTGGGCTACAGCAATCGATCGGCACAGGCAGAAAACATGTATAGGCCGACTAACATGTATATATTGTTTATCACCTTATTCTGAGCTATAAAATGTCGACGTAGAAGGGTTTTAAAGGGAAAAAGGGGTCTAAAATCTAGAAGTCCCCGTTAATACAAATATCGTTCTGGAGCGGGAGAGGGCGTCTTCTACTGATAAATATATTTTCTAACCTGTTTTGAGTCAAGCTACAGGTTGGTTACAAATATGTTCTGAGGGAAGGGAAGAGGGGAGGGTGAAAGGGTATTAAATCTAGAAGTGCCATTTCCTTCTACTACTGATAGAATAAATCATATCTGTTTCGCTATTTTCCAGTTAAATATATACATTCACTCATGCACTTAATCAGCTGATTCATACAAGGCCTTCCAGACTGACTACCATGTTGTTGACACAAGCAGCAGAGAGGGTGAGCTGACCACTTTTCTAGAAGGATCCGTTCGCGAAAATAAAGGTTCCTACAAAGGCTGAAATACAAGGTCAATAACATCAAACCGAAGCCTCTAACCGACCGAGATTTCTCTAATTGGGTTAGCTCATTTTGTTACTTTATTTTTGACGCTTGTGTTTTAATTTCTTTTTGTGTTTGTTCGTTTACTCGTCGGACACTCACTATTGGTCGTCACCCTCCCTGCTGCTGTATTAGCAGCCAAAACGTTTATCGAGACCCATACGATACCTCGACCGAAGATCATGTAAATTTATCGTGATAAATCCGTGTGGGGTAGCAAGTGATTTTAAAAAGACGTTTTTGAATTTAATCATGTCCATGTCCCCTGCACACCAAGTCTGATGAATGTTTCGCAGAGTATGTGCATCGACTCCATTAAACACAACTAAAATATTGCAGTTGTCTCTGATCACTTTAGATATTTGTGTATATCGCTGAGTAACATAAATTACGTCAGTATTTTTATGTCTGCCTCGAGAAAATATCCGAGCTGGATTTGATTGTTTGTCCAGCATCACATCATCGTATACTACGAGATTATTAATACATCCATCTAGGTCATCTACAGATGGGGCTTCATCAATATCGGTGATAAAATCAATAATATCATTGCCATCTTCATCCAGCAACTTTGCATTTTCATTGAAATCTTTAAGTACTTCATAAAATCTCTGATCATTTACAGATGGTGCCACTAAATATAACTTATCCCACTTGAGCCATCTCATTATCGGATTAAGCAACAATTGCGTCTTACCAGACCCAGATGGGCCTATGATAATTGCTCTGATAGAATTTGGTAGCGCTGGATGATGTTTGACTGGTTTTTGTTTTCGTATCGCTGAAAAATCAATAATATCCATGTTGTACAAATATAATAAATAATACGGATTTATATTGTGTTCGATGCAAAGCATCCACCCCCACCAGTGGATTAACAAGAATAATAACAAAAAAATTAAAAACGTGCACTTACAGGCATGTGTGTGAAATGTGGTATAAAAAATACAGATTTATTTCGTCTCGTATGAAGACAGGTGGTTATATCGCTGCTTCACTGGGAAAATTACCAAGGGTTCCATGGGCTAAATACCCAGGAGAAAAACATATTCCTAGGTATAATTACTGTGGTCCTGGAACTCGACTTGATATTCGACTTGACGAACGAGACCAACCAAGACCTGGAGAGTATAAAATAAATGCGATTGATCAAGCGTGTCACGTTCATGATGTTGCGTATAAAAATAAAGATTTACAACAACGCCATATTGCAGACGTGAAGTTGATTCACTCGTTAACTTCCATAAAAATAAATCTGTCAGAGAAAAACTTGTTAGCTTCCTAGTAAAATCTGCGTTGAAAGGTAATCAAGTACCAGGGGCCAGTAATTACTCAACCGATTATTATTATACAATGGAATCTATTTATTATAGCCCAAAAGGATATTGGAGGGGTAGAGCAGCGATGGCCACAACTACTACAGGTTGATCCTGGCAAGGAATTTCTTGGTGCAATATCATCTCTGATGAAAAAACATAACGTTAAAGTCAGAAGAGGACACACTGCAAGTCATCACGATCAGGCAATCGTTGAACGATTTAATCGAACACTTGCTGAGCGATTATTTGGATATCAATACCAAAGGAAATATCGACTGACCTTAAGTTCGGGAAGAGATTTAATCGTTCAACGATTGTCTGATCGCGATCAATTGCAGTGTGTCCTCGTCTGATTATTTTGATCAGAGATGATACTGCACCAAGAAATTCCTTGCCATGATCAACCTGTAGTGGTGTTGGCCATCGTAGACCACCACGATGATAAATTCGTTCGAAGCATATGCAACTTCAGCTGCTGTTTTAGTTGATAGCGGTTCTGCTTCTTTATATCTACTTGCAACGTCAACGACAGTTAACGCCTATTTGTATGTGCGTGATCGACGTCTACCAATTTTAATTGTATCGTGTGGTAAAAACAAAATATCTGCTTGATGAACTTCATTGGGAGTGCTGACATTAAAATGTGCGTACTGAATTTGTTTAGGTGGTGGTAGATAAATTTGCCATATTGCCTGTTGTGCTAACCAATTTGCAGCAACAAAACGTGTGACATTCGCCGCATCAGAAAGTTTGCTAATCGCTGCTCCACCCCTCCAAGATCCTCTTGGGCTATAATAAATAGATTCCATTGTATAATAATAATCCTAGTACTTGTTTACCTTTCATCACAGATTTTACTAGGAAGCTAACAAGTTTTTCTCTGACAGATTTATTTTTTATGGAAATTAACGAGTGAATCAACTTCACGTCTGCAATATGGCGTTGTTGTAAATCTTTATTTTTATACGCAACATCATGAACGTGACACGCTTGATCAATCGCATTTATTTTATACTCTCCAGGTCTTGGTTGGTCTCGTTCGTCAAGTCGAATATCAAGTCGAGTTCCAGGACCACAGTAATTATACCTAGGAATATGTTTTTCTCCTGGGTATTTAGCCCATGGAACCCTTGGTAATTTTCCCAGTGAAGCAGCGATATAACCACCTGTCTGGATAATTAGGGGTTCGTCTTGCTACATTTCTTTAAAATATTTAGGAGAAAATACAATTGCTTTTGAAATATAACTTCATTTTGATTTGGAACTTTGTTGCCCCTGGTATTTAAATTTCACATATTTGAGAAATCTTTAGTGAAACCAGAGAGCTTTCATCTAAAAGTGGAAAACGTTTCTTTCGATCATACTATGGAAGGGTTACAGTCCTTCAAAAATGACGAATTAGTTGAGCTTGCCAGACAATAACGCAACAAGAGATAACGAATAGTTTGTTTCACTATTTGGTTAAAAGTGTATTCTTCTAAAAGTGCTTTTGGTTTGATTAGAATCTGGTTCAGAAGGGAAATTAAGAAATATTACCGATAAAAGAAACCCCACATAGAAACAGAGTTAAGAAGGCTTCAGATTCAGAACGAAGCGATGCAAATGCAACTATAGAAAGGACAAAGAACAGTTGAAATGCAAAATGAAAAAAGAGAAGTAAGAAGCAGAAGGGCAACCTGAAAGAGAAAAAAGAATGAGAAATGCACACGCACAATGAAGAAAAAGAAATGTAAAAGCAAAAAGGAGAAAGAGAAATGCTATTGTAAAGGGAGAAAGAAGAAAGAGAACAACAAATGCAGAAAGAAGTAAACAACGCAAATGCAATTTAAATTAAAAGAATTTTAGAACTGGCAAGTAAAGACGACTCACCCCTATACAAACAAATTAAGATTTTGATTTTACCATCAATATTAGGGTGATACGCACTTGTAAAGAAGACTCACCCCTTTACAAACAAACAAAGTTTTTGATTTTACCATCAATATTAGGGTCGTACCTACTTGTAAAGAAGCAGATAAATACTTTCGTCATTTTGAGTAAATTGCTGAAAATTTTAAATGGACAAGAGAACATTGGACTTTGTTATTATAAAGTGCATTTATTGGGAAAGTTCGTGAAGTGGTAATTTCATTCTAGGTACAACAATATGATAATTATGATGTGGTTAAGAAATGTTTCTTGAAAGGTTGTGAGTTAAGGATCTAAGGTATATCGATAGAGGTTTAGGAATTGTAGAAAAGACACTAATCGAACCCATGGCGAATTTGCATGGGAAAAAGAGCAACTATTTGAGAGGTGGTGCTCAGCCAAGAATGTTGATAAAGATTATCAAAACCTCCGACAACTCATATTGATTGAAGGGTTAAAGAATGGGGTTCATATTGATGTCAAGACCTACATTGATGAGAATTAGGTCGAAACTTTAGAAACTTCTGCTAGTGAAGCTGATCACTATTATTTGACTCACAAAGTTTTATTGGTCAATGAATCCTCCTCTCAGCAGGTGTTTGGTGAAAAGCCATTTCAGTCTTGTACTAGTACTTCCATTCTCAATCCGGCACAACTTTGAGGAATCAAACGTCAGATAAGAATGATCGGAAATTCTTATCTCTATGTGCTCTTATGGTAAGAAAAAAGGTTACATTATTTCTGACTGCTAAAGGTTCAAATAATCAAGTGATCGACAAGTAAAAATAGACTAACCATCATAGTACGTATAATCATCCTCATTATCAGACTCATTCTGATCTCTTCTACGTCTTGTATTATTATTATTATTATTATTATTATTATTATTATTATTATTATAGCACACGCCATTATATTATATCGAAAACACGGAATAAGAAAAAGCAGATCCTGTTGCATTGGTTTTATGATGATTGTTTTATTAAATTGGACTAAATCTTTAAATTCGACGATAAAAAGAATATCACATGACACCTATGTAATTCAAATGCGAATGAGAATAAATTAGCCAAATGCCAAAATATCGTTGCTGTACTATGGTTCGACAAATTGTTCAAATGGTGATTTTATTTAAAACCAATAAATGTATGTTGTTGTGGGATTACGTTTTCATGGCGCCTCTGTGTAAAGGTATGTTGCGTATGCGTTGCCATCCGTTCAACAGACAGCAATATGATAGAAATATAGTCGCTAGAGAGAGAGGAGAAGAATCCACTAGACATGTAAGTCCTTTAAGACGTCTAATATGATCATAACTCATGTATGGATTACTTCCTTATAGCAAGTTTCCGGTTTTAAGGTTGGGACACTTAACGCATATAGAAATAATGATATCTGAAACCAACATCAATTTTTTTAAATTTATTGGTTTAACAAACGTGATAAAAACATGAATAATTCTCAATGAAACGAAACATTAAATATTTTCTGAGAACTGTACAATAAACGTCTTCACAAGTTAGTATGCTCCACAACTGCAGTAGCAAGGACGACCCAAATAGTAGGCATAGCGAACCAGTCCACTACACTGACCGTTGAAGCAATAACTGCTAGGACAGTATGTACTTCCAATTCCGATTCCACCGCCAACTCCCCAGCTGCCACCGATGCCTCCAATTCCTCCGATGCCACCGATACCATTGATACCATCAATGCCTCCGAGGCCACCGAGGCCACCGATACCTCCAAGGCCTCTGTCATACAGCTGGGCTGCAATGTAATAAGAACAAATATTTGTCTTTTAATAAGGGAGATAATAATGAATTGTGTTCTCGACAGGTAAAACGAACTATATATGCAGAGCAAAAAGCACTATAGCAATGAATATTAATATTTTAATCTGCTTTGGACCTAGATAAGTATTCCAAAGGAACAAGCTACATGCCTCTCTTTGAACCCATTTAGATGTTTCTATACGTTTAAAGGCAGGGAGAAGGGCAGACATTGAGTCGAAACTTCCTGAAATTATATTCCAAACTGGAACTATTATTTATGAACACACACACACACACAAAGTGTAATCCATCAGATCTTTGTAAGTAATGTTAAAACTGATATAGAATCAGCCCGTGCACCTTGCGGAAATATACTAATTCCTTTCGGAAAGTAACAAAGCCATATAGGATGATTACATAAACGAGAGAGGAATAAACACAAAAATGTAATTACTATACAGCAATTATATGTCTGGATGTGGATATTTGGAAAAAATAATACACGAACAAATTAAAAGACGTTTAGGGCGGCTCTACTGTTGGACGATGTGTCTATGCTTGCGTATAAACACACATATGTCGCATGAACTGTATGGATCAAGAGAGAAAGGTACCAGGAAATATGAAGACACGCAAGCGGATCAATAATTACCATGAGACAAAGAGACAGAGCATAATGTGGCAAACAATATCTAGTAGAAGTTTTTAGCTAATGATGAATTGTATAGTCGGATTTTACCTGCGACTGTAGCAACCAGCATGCAAAAAGTCAAACCCACAATGGTCTTCATAGTGGAATGCTTGGATATTTTTCCCGAAGGATACGCTCTTGTTCAGGTTCAAGTATATCTGGTTCTTTTAAACTGAAATCAGGCTTTTTATACAAGATTCACTTCCTGATAAGTAATGTAAAAATAATCAATCATGAGCCTTTATCGTGAAGAAACCGTGTAGTATACGCACGCTAGCTGTTGTGGCTATTTTGAGGTTTCATCGTTTGTATACGTCACTGATATTAATCAACAGAAGCAAACGTAGTTGATGTCGCACTAATCAAATGTAAGTCAAGCGGGAACAATGACTAATAATATATGTAAGTTCTATCAGTCTTGTAATCTAGTTAAAGGATATGGTGTGCTTTCTTGTTAGTAGAATCAGAAGAAAATACCCATGTCCTACTGTTCTATCATTTTACAGCAGCTTAAAATGTAATTATTAAATACAAGAGTCATTTTAAATCTTTTTCAAACTATCTTTCAAACATTTCAGAATAGACATAAATGTCAATCTTAAATGTAGTTCACTACAACAAGTCATGTCTCTGATGTGTGATTTTCATTTCAACTACATATGAACTGAACTGAAATTAAATTGGTTTATATTTAGTTGTTACTTTGTGTTCCGTTGTTATTTTGAGACATACATAAAGATAAGGCGCACTTCTTTGGTTCATGAAGAAGTGAAAAGAAATTAGTTGCCTCGCTTATCCATTTTGGTTTCTAATAGTGATGCTTAGACAACAGTTTCATTGTGACTTTTTCCTGCGTTTGAGAATGTTAGAAAGCTTAAAAAGTTAATATATATATATATATATATATATATATATATATATATATATATATATATATATATATATATATATATATATATATATATATATATATATATATATATATATATATATATATATATATATATATATATAATTTCCTAACATGGATTGGAAAAGTGAAGCATGAAGTAAATTAAAATGATTGAATGGACTTTATCATTTAATTCAGATGCGTTTCAGATCAATGAAATTGGCGCTCCTTCAGGCTGTGGTATCGAATCAACATCGCGTTATCGAGTTCGCACGATAGCAGAAAAACGACATCAGTGACAACTATTTTTTACATTTTGTCTGTACTAATACGAATAGGACCGCTTGCAAAATAAGAAGATATAAATGACCACTCAGATAGCTCATAAATAAAAGCAACTTGCTTTGACAACCTACTGTGACATTGTTTAGACCGAAAAACGTTTTTAAACAAGTGACATCATAAGAGATCTTTGTGAAAATGATTTATTGATGCCATTGATGCTGTTAGCACACTTCTATTCCTGGAATATATTTCTTTCTCTGTGATTCCCATATGAGTCTTTTTACGAAAATTGTTGACCCTATATTGCCCTTTCCGTTTGCTTTATCAATATACTGCTTTCTCCATCGTAGCTGCTATAAAATGTATTGATCGTGGTTTGCTGTTAGTAGTGATTATTTTCTTTGAGGATACAACAAGAACGAAGACAGATGTACAACAATTTCTTTATCCGCAACCTATGATGCACTGACATGATCGAAAAACAAATTAGAATGACTAGTTCAAATAATCCATATTGTTTCGATCAACAAAATCCCAATATTTCTTGATATCAAAACAGAAGTCAATGTACTTAGTATGATATGTTTTCTGTTTCTTCAAGAGAGTTTAAAGAAGTAAACAAAGTACGTACCCTGGTTTAAATTTGATTGCATACACATTTTAGTCATGCCCGTTTGATCTGGCTTTCGATACAACCGTTATTTTTGTATCACACACCAAATTCTAAATACTTCGGTTTCTTCTTTGACTTCCTTGTAGATAATATTTAGACTGTCGTGAATGAAACTTTAGTAAATTCAATCCTAATTCGTTATGTATGGGTTATGTATTAAATACAAAAGAGCATTCGTATTTTGTGCTGAGTCGAGTGAATGAACTCCTTTGATGTGGCTTATAAATACATCTAGGCCTGATGTCTTTAACTTATCAATACGCCAGATCAGTTTCGTGTATTCCGCTGACTTAATATAAAACATGTATTCAGTTTTATGAATGTATTCATTTACTAATTGAATTCTTCTGAATGTATGTGGAAACTACTTAAAATATCAATTAGGCAAATTTATTCAATCCTATCTAAGTTTTAGAACTTCCATCATCACATTAGGCGGCACCTAGCATTTCTTGTGCGTCTAACATCTATGCCTCTTTGTTTGTTTGAGTTTGTACGGGATATTTACACTATATCCTTGTAACAAAAGAACCTATTTGCTTCGTAGACTGCAAACGACGACAACCATACACCGATATCCTGAGCCATTTGATTATATCGGTATAAAGGGTGAAACTCCTGATAACACCCTGCTATACTCCAGTTAACACAAGATAACTAACTCACTCGGTTCTAAACCAGACACCTCAATGACTACGTGCTGATTGTATCATGCTATCTGCGCATTTAGTCACTCATAACGGACACAACAGTAAGGTAGAAATACGATACTATTCCCCTATGTATGGTTTAAGTAGCTTACAGATGTTTAAGTTAGTTTAGTTTAAGTTGTTCAACTTTTCTATACATCTAGTATTAGTATTACCAAGCCGAAACTAAATTCCCGAACAAAAAATGAGATACATCAACCGGATGTGTGGAATATGCAATTGCAGAGACAAACATATATTTTTCAAGTAAATTATTTATTTCTTTATTGTGTGCAGTGCGTTATCAGTAATTTAACAACGTCATCATCAGCAAGGTACAAAGCATGCAGTCCACAGAAGAACTTTGTCAGTGGACAGTTGTTCACAGTGTGTGATATGGTCTGTAGAGCTCCACAGCAACAGGAAGAATCAGTGGCCTGGCCCCATCGCAAAAGGTTGACTGCACAACGAGCCTGTTCTGTCCGAAAGCTGTTCAGCGTGGTCCACATATGACGTGCAAGGTTGATGCCAGGAGGGCAGATAGATGGCTCAGCTACGTGGGAGTGGTTTTCAACATCTGTTGAACACCACTCGACACTCCATACCAAAATAGCTGTCATATTGACTCAATAAAAATGTCTCTTCTTAAGAAATGAATATTCACGCATGAAATACAAGAAGAAAATGCCCAACCAAACGTTATTTTTTTAATTTAAAAAAATCTTCCATTTAAATACAACCGTAAATATAGAGTAATCACATGAAGGCCAGTTTTGAAGAATACGTAGGATGCAGATATAACAAAATATTGTCATTGGAGATTTTTTGGAATATTTTAAAAACTTTTACAGTTAAATCCAATGTAAAATATTAGGTTACATTACTCTAAACAAATTTCCTGTATACAGAACTAAAATCTGAAAATTTCCTGAAAACAGCAAAATTGCAACAAATCACTACTTGTATCCAAAATTATTCAACATATGTATTTTTAGTATTTCATTTACTACGTATTGTTTCCTTAAACATTAATATACACACGAATCATTGTACATACTATATAATTTCATAAAATCACCTTCAGCTAATGCGTTTCCTTCATTTCATAATATATTCAAGATATGTTGACCTACTAGATAAACGGAAACAAGATAATTTTTGTATCTTCTTCATGCTGGATACATATCTTCTTCTAGTACCTTGAGACCTGAACCCATAGGTATTAATATTCTTTTTGTAATTGTTCATAACAATTCAAAAGTTTTATATAAAGAAATTCACTTCATCATAAAAAATTTGCAAATAATTGATTCACGTACGCAAATCTAGTAATTAAATTAGAAGATGGCTGGAACAAATTCATTCTGAGCTTAAAACTTTTAAGATGAAAATATTGAATCCAAGGTACTAAAAATACAACGGTTTTGGAGAGCTGTAAAATTCCGGCAACAAATAATTCTTTTTAAAAAGAAATTGATTTTTCGAAGTAATTTTAATGTCATTTTGTGCGTGAATTTACGGGTAATGTAAAATCACTTTTCATATTTCTTTTACTTTTTGAAAGCTTTAAATAAAAAAAATCAAACTTGCAAATCAGAGGTAATACCGGAAGATATGAAAGTATTTGCTATGAGGATAGATTGTTTCAAATCTGTAACGTTAACATCAAAAATGAATTCCATTTTATTACTGCTTGTCCGCCATATGGAGAAATACGAAATAAAATACTTACCCATCTTTTGTATACAAAAATCCAACTTTAGAAAAATGTAGGTCCTTTATACACTTGATACTAGTAAAATTCTGATGACTACTTTAGCAATGTTTACTATAAAAGCCTTAAAGATCAGAGTAACCGTGTCATCAACGACTCCTGCTACATAAGACTTTAGATCAATGTAACAAATCTTCCTCCACACAAGTTTAAGGGTTACCTTTAAATCCGTTTGTTTAATTACTGTGTAGTATATACTTGTATCTCACCCAATTCGAAAAATGCAATAATGATTACTTTCATGTATATTACTTCTTATAGGTACGATGTTCTTTTGTTACGCACTATAACATCCTTTTGTACCGCATGATGTATGGATATGTATCATGGGCCAGTGACCTATATTACAAATAAACACTATTATTATTAAATAAAAGATCAAATCATTATTGCACAATCAAACGTATCCCATGTCAGACTTTTAACTATTTCTTTATGTCAATATAAACTTAAAATAAATAATAATAACATTATGCAGATCTAGTGCTATATAAGTTCTATAGTCAATACTGTCTTTCCCTATATTATTAAAGAAATGAATTTTAGCAAATGAGACATCTTCAATTTATATTTTGAAAACATAAATAAAAATAAATAATCAAACATTCTAAGCAGCAGCCATTAACACGTTTTGTTCCAAATTACACACAGATTCTTAATATTGCATCGAATCTAGAAATTGTGGTTGTCAGGTCAAAGTTACTAAGAACCCTTTGATAACAGGGAGGGCACTCAAGCAGGACAAATCCAAGTTCGGTCGTACTACACAACCCACCTATCAACAAGATTTAGATGAGAGAGAGAGAGAGAGAGAGAGAGAGAGAGAGAGAGAGAGAGAGAGAGAGAGAGAGAGAGAGAGAGAGAGAGAGAGAGAGAGATGAACATCGCCCGCTGAAACCCAATAGCAGGATCGGGGCCAGATGATAAGGGGTGCTCGAGCGGAGGTTGATCTCTTTGATATTTCGCGGCAAGAATAAGCACAATAATTTTGCAATTTCACATGAAAGTCCATTCCTCAGTCAATAACATCTCCACACTCCTAGCCTAGTAGATTTATATATGTACATATATGTACATGATCCCCAATCACCACATCTAGTTTCTTGCTCTCCAGCCTCACTTCACGCGGGAAATAAATCAAACCTTGCTTATAAAATAGGTCGCTTTGTGATTGTTTGTGAACATGAGTTTGTATTTGGAGAAACACCTCTATAGGATAACAGATCTGCTTAATTATATGAAAGAAGACAATCGCAAATGGGTGGGTTTCTCATGAGGAGCAGTACCGTTGAAAGAAATCTGAGTATCATATCACACCCTGCGGTTGACTGATGTTGAACTATACGTCTAGTCTTTAGGTACAAATTGCAAGGGCTTTCGCAAAATCCAAAGTCCAGGTCTCCCTGCTGTCATCCATTCGTTACTCATTTGGCCACAGAACAAGCAGTGAAAACTGCTGGGATAATAATATAGTATAGTACAAATGTTACCCCAAATGTAGATTCGGGCACCCTTGCTCTGAGTATAAGTGACTACACACTGTATTTAATTGCATACAAAGCAAGCAATCTTTTAGTAATCAAGGAAATTTATATTCTTTGGTAAAAGCATTTATATAGCAAATATAGAAAATGTCCCCAATCTTTTGTTCAATATCCTCAAGATTATGTTGCAAATGAATTTATTAATGGTTTCTTGCTGCAATATATTGGGACTCGATCACATCGGGATTCTGCAAATTTAAAAGGTGCCAGAGAAACACCCGAGATTTACCAAGAAAAAGTGAGAAAGAAACTGAGACAGGAAGAGGAGTCGGGCCCCTCCCTGTAACCCTCTTGCCGAATTCGAGATACTCTCCTTTGGGCTTGGTTCCAATAATAGACAGTGATTACAAATTACATAGACCCGAATAGGTCCTCTGTAAAGAACTCTAGACCAGAGGATGCACTAAAAATGCTTCAGAAGATAGGTCCAGGGGGTCTGCTTGCAAAATCTAACATTAGATCAGGATATCGTCTTTTACCAGTTTTATGGTTGCTTGCTGAGAAACATTTGGATCGGAGAGATGGACACATGGGGTTGGGTTTGGCACTCTGATTAGCCGAGTCAAAGGCGTAAGGAAATTTGAACTTCTTAACATTATTCTCTGTACTAACAGCAGTTTTGATCTTGTGGAAAATTACTTCGAAATATATATATATATATATATATATATATATATATATATATATATATATATATATATATATATATATATATATATATGTGTGTGTGTGTGTGTGTGTGTGTGTGTGTGTTTATGCATATACGTATATATATATATATGTCTATATATATATGTGTCTATATGCATGTAGGTATGTATGTATATATATTTATTGCACAGGAAAACTTCGAAGTCGAGGCCGAAATATCCTTCATCTGTATTTAAGTCTTTCTTACCATCACACATAATACAGTAATCGATGGCAGATATTTTCCCCCTTAGTAAAACTATAAAGGTGATGATATTTCTCGTCACCGCTTACAGTGTGACAGAATGGAGCAGTTTGAGACTGGTGCAAACAGGACTCTCCAATGATTCCAGACGATTCGTAGCAGATCTTAACCTAGAACCTTGCTCGGTTTTTTCACAATCTTGGAATTGATAAACGTTTGATAAACCACCTAGATGCCCAGACATATCATAGCGATTCATTCATTTCGATGTGGGTCCTCGCACCAAACCGAAGAAAAGTTTAAGAGACCTTTAATTTTTGCAGGAGAAAACGGGACGCGGAAATGAACTGATTGTGTCGCATTGTGGCAGCAACTGAATGGCCTTGAAGGTACCCATTTGTCACATTTAGGCTATAATATTTACCTGAATACTTTCCGTGGTGCTTCGGAAATTCTTCTGAATGGCGTAAATGCAATGTTTCCGTTCCTTTAAGTGCATCGGTGAATGGCTATAGACCCACTCATATGCCGAAAGAAAAAGGAATATACGATCATTTTATTAATGTGATTCTGGACGACGACCATGGATTGTAGAACTCAGCTGTTTCGTACCTTAAACTTAATGTAACCGGGCAAACCATCGTTCCTTTGCCAGCGAAGGTGACCAGAATGGACCGCTAACATCGGACGGAGAGTAAAATACATATTTCCCAAACGATACATTCAACTGTTTATTTTCTTGGCCTGTTGTCTGTTTTTCCCAATATTTGATTCTGTTTTCTTACTTCCGTATAGTTAGCGATATAATGCTTGTATATTCGCAGTCTGCTGTGAATTACATACACCAGCTTAATAATGTTTTGATTTAACGCAGCATAGTAGTCAACGTGTGTGTTTTGTTTTGTAAGATTCGTTTGTGTACTAAAGAGACGAAATGTATTAATCAGTCTACTATAGTATAAGGGAGATAATCCAATTTGCTAGTTACAGTCAAAATGGTTGCCATCGAGGCAGATTAAGACATAGTCTACTTGCCATAAACCGACATATTTATTTAATGCCTTCGGTGGCTAACTTTTTTTCCTGACCGACATTGCTTTTTTCTTCTCCACAAACTACGAAGTAACTATAGGAAGTGCACGTGCCTCGCATCAATTTCAAGCACAACACTTGTCAGAAAGACTAACTTTCTGGCTGTAACTTTGGTAATTCTAATGCATACAGAAATAATGCTATCTGAAGACGACAGCAACTTTGAAAATTTATTGACTAAACAAATGTGATGATTGAGTTAATAATTTTCAATGAAATGAGTCATTAAATATTTTCGGAGAATTGTAAAATAAACCTCTTCACAAGTTAGTATCCCGTACAACTGCAGTAGCAACGACGACCCAAATAGTAGGCATAGCGAACGAATTGGCTACACTGACCGTTGAAGCAATAAATGCTTGGACAGTATGTACTTCCAATTCCGATTCCACCACCAACTCCCCAGTTGACATCGATGCTTCCAATTCCTCCTATGCCACCGATACCATTGATACCACCAATGCCTCCGAGGCCACCGAGGCCACCGATACCTCCAATGCCTCTGTCATACAGCTGGGTAGCAATGTAATAAGAAAGATATGACAAACAGTGTTCACGACATGGAACAAGAAATTTATTCGCAGAACAAAGAGCAATAAAGCAAATAATATGAATTTTTTAATCTGCTTAGACATGGATAAGTACTCAGTAAGGAACAACCTAAGTGCATCACTATGAACCCATTTTGATGTTTGTATATTTCTATACATATCAAGGTAGGGGGATGGGCAGACAACGAGTTGAAACTCCCTGCAAGTATACTCCAAACTGAAATTATTATTCATGAAGACGCACACACACACACACACACACACACACACACACACACACACACACACACAAATACACACAAAAACATTTATTAACGTGTAATCCGTCCGATCCTTGTAGGTAATGTTAAAATTGGTGTGGAATCAGCCCGTGCACATTTCGGAATAGATACGCATCCCTTTCGCAAGAATAGAAAGATATATCGGATGATCACATAAATGAGACAGGAATAAACACACAAATTTAATTTCGTTACAGAAGATAAATGTTTGACAGTGGAAAGTTAGAAAACAACAATACACGAATAAATTAAAAGTCGTTTATAGCAGCTCTTCTGTTGGACGATGTGTCGTAAGTCTATGTTTGCATATGTACACATATATATTCCATAAAATGTGTGGTTCTAGAAAGAATGGTACCATGAAATATATAGACACGCAAGCAGGTCGTTATTTACCATGATACAAATATATCCTATCCTGGAAAAAGGATAACTCGGTACAAGTTTTCAGCTAATGATGAACTGTATAGTGGTATCTTACCAGGATGGAACCAGTAATCGAGGACAAACGAGAAGCCTTCATAGCTTACAAAAAAATGCCCCAATGAACGGACGCTTGCTGCCCTCAGAAGAGCCGGAAGCACCACCCAACGCATCGCTAGACAGTCCGCAAACGAGTACTGGCAGCAATTGTGTGAAGGAATCCAGCGCAGTGCCGGGTCAGGAAACATCCAAGGCATGTACAGTGGCATCAAGAAGGCCCTAGACCCTACAGCGAAAGGGGTTGCCCCACTTGAAATCTCTGACGGGAGAGAAGATCACAGACCGCGAGCAACAGATGACCAGATCGGTGGAGCACTACTCAGAGCTGTACTCCAGAGAAACGTCAGTCACCTATGTGGCCCTTAGAAACGTACAGGAAATGCCCACTATGGAGGAGCTCAACAAAGTGCCTACCTTAGAGGAGCTCAGCAAAGCCATCGACTCCCTCCCAAACGACAAAGCACCAGGTAGCGATAGCATCCCGCCAGAAGCCATCAAACGTGGGAAACCGACATTGCTACAGCCGCTGCATGAGCTACTCTGCCTCTGCTGGGAGGAAGGAGCAGTCCCCCAAGACATGCGCGACGCCACCATTGTGACCCTCTAGAAAAACAAGGGAGACCGCAGTGACTGTAACAATTACAGAGGAATCTCGCTTCTCAGCATCGTTGGCAAAGTGTTTGGTCGCATCCTCCTCAACAGGCTGCAGCTGCTGTCAAACCGCGTGTACCCTGAATCCCAGTGCGGCTTCAGGGCAGGAAGGTCGACAATAGACATGATCTTCTCCCTCCGACGACTCCAAGAGAAGAGCAGAGAGCAAAGTCAGCCACTCTACATGATGTTCATCGACCTCACCAAGGCCTTCGACCTGGTCAGCAGGAAGGGCCTATTTGAACTTCTTGGGAAGATCGGCTGCTCCCCAAAACTCCGCAGCATGATAATCTCCTTCCATACCGATATGAAGGGTACAGTCCTGTATGATGGATCCTCCTCAGACTCCTTCCCCATTAACAGCGGCGTGAAGCAGGGCTGCGTGTTGGCACCAACCCTTTTCGGGATCTTCTTCTCCCTGCTCCTGTCCTATGCCTTCAACACGTCCACTGATGGCGTATATCTGCACACCAGGTCCGACGGGAGGCTGTTCAACCTGGCACGTCTGCGCTCGAAGACCAAAGTGAGGTCAGTACTCATCAGGGAGATGCTCTTTGCTGACGACGCGGCTCTTGTGACCCACACCGACGATGCCCTCCAGAGACTGGGAGACCGCTTCGCTGATGCCTGCAAGCAGTTCGGGCTCACCATTAGCCTAAAAAAGACAAACGTCAGTGCTCAATATGTCACCACTGCCCCTCCATCAAAATCGACGGCGCCACCCTGGAAGTGGTCAACAACTTTATTTACCAGGGGTCAACCATCAGCAACACTCTTTCGCTTGATGTGGAGCTGGAGAGAAGGCTTGGAAAGGCAAACACCATCAAGGCCCGACTAACAAAGAGGGTGTGGGAAAACAGCGCACTGACAGTGCACACCAAGACTTAAGTCTACCAAGCCTGCGTTCTGAGCACCCTCCTATATGGAAGTGAGACCTGGAGCACCTACATGAGGCAAGAGCGTCGACTCAACTCCTTCCATATACGGTGCCTACAACGCATCCTGAAAATCAACTGGCAAGACCACGTTCCACACAGCGAGATCCTTCAGCGTGCAAGTATCCCAAGCATGTACTCCCTGCTGAGCAAACGCCGCCTTTGATGGCTGGGATACGTCCGACGCATGGAGGATGGGAGGCTGCCAAAGGACATCCTATATGGTCAGTTGGCCACTGGCACCAGAAGAGTCGGCCGCCCCTCACTCCGCTTCAAGGATGTGTGCAAGAGGGATATGAAGGCATGCGGCATTTCAACAGACAGCTGGGAAGTGCTGGCCGAGGAGCGAGGCACCTGGAGACTGACGGTCAGCAAGGGTATAGCAGTCGCTGATGGGAGGAGAGTCCAGCAGGCCGCAGAGAAACGTGAGAGAAAGAAGAGTGCAGCAGCAACCCAAGCAACTCAGACTTCCCAGTACGTCTGCACCAACTGCAATAGGGACTGTCACTCGCGCATCGGCCTGCACAGCCACAACAGACGATGCCAAAACACCAGAGACAGACAACACTCCAAGGGCGCTACTCACATGGTCTCCCGAGACTGAGCTGCCAATGATGATGATCTTACCTGTGACTGTAGCAAACAGCATGCAAAGAGTCAAACCTACAATGGTCTTCATAGATTAGGAATGTTTAGATATTTTCTCTGTAGGATAAGCACTTGTTTAGGTTCTAATAGCTTTGGTTCTTTTAATCTGAAATCAGGCTTTTTATACAAGATTCACTTCTTGATAAAGTAATGTAAAAATAATCAATCACGAGCCTTTACTGTGAGGAAACCGTGTATTACACGCTATCTACCTGTTGTTCCTGTTTTGTCGTTCCATTATTTGTATACGTTACTGAGATTAATCAACAGTTGACGTCGTACTAATCAGATGTAAGTAAAGCGGGAACAATGACTAACAATATATGTAAATGTTATTAGTCATGTAATCTAGTTAAAGGAAATATTGTTCTTACCTGTTACTATAATCTGCATAAAAATACTCATATACTACTATTATATCATTCTGTTAGTCATAAAGTAGACACTTCTTGCGAGGAAATTATTGTTTCGTGTAATGGTGTGCAGATATGAAGTTAATAACGAGTTAAAATTTAAATCTTCAATACAAGGGTCGTATTAAAATCGTTTCAATAGATCTTTCAAATATTTCAGAAAAGACAAGATTGTCAATTTTAAACGTAGTTTACTAGCTCAAGTCATGTTTCTTATGTGTGATTTTCATTTGCACTACATATGAATTGAACTGAAGTTAATTGGTTTATATTTAGTTGCTACTTTGTGTTCCGTTGCAATTTTGAGAAATACATAGAAATAAGGCACACTTCTTTGGTTCATGAAGAAGTGAAAGGAAATTGATATCGTCGCTTATCCAATTTGGTTTCCAATAGTGATACTGAGACAACAGTTTCATTGTGACCTTTTCCTGAATTTGATAATATCAGGAAGTTCTCTCATTTAATATCGTTCTCGAAAGTTTGTATGCATTTGAAAATCATTCTTGTAATGTTATCTTAATGTTACGCTGATCCATGTAATTGATAAAATTTACGAAGTCTCTTTCTCACTTTATCTTTGTTTAAACCTTGCATGCACGTTATGCGTTTTTGTGTTTGAATTTTGCTCTAGTCTACGGGAATCATTTGTTCCACGAAAGAGCAACAGATAATCTTGCAGCAAATTATTAGCACTACAATGTCACATCAATACATACATTTAAATAGTTTAGTGAACACCGTATTGTAACTTTGATATAACTCAAAGCATTAAAGATGTTATGGGAAATTGATTCGTTTATTCCTATTGTTTTCACAATAGTGAAACTGAGAGAATATTTTGTCCTTTTCACAGATTTTAAAATTTCAAGAAACTTAATGATATATTTGAAATTCATATTTGCGATATTATCTTAATTTTACTTTGATCCATTTAACTGACTATATCTATATAATCCGTTCCAAATATATCCTTGTTTTAAACCTCACGTGTACGTACCTTTCGCCCTATTTCAAATCATGTGCTTGTGTACCAATTTTGGTTTATCCGTCTTCTGCCAGTAGTCTTAAATTCTGCCACAGAGCAGTAGAACAAGAATAATATATGCCATTATATTGCCATAATAATCGACACAATTAAAGATTATCCAGAAACTGGTATTGTATCTTTCGTTTGATTTATCGTGTTGTTTTTGTAAGGTGTGGGAAAGGAAACATTAATAACGACACATTCATCTGAATGGCATACATCTACAATGAAATAGCACCCTGCTTCCACTAAAAGTTGATCGACAGCTATAAATTCATTTAAAGAATTTTGTGAGCAGTCTTATACAATCTCAGCTTGATTTGACTCAGTGGATATGTAATCTGGGACAGAACGTTTATTGTGTAACGGCGCACATATCTTTACATAACTTATCTATTAACCACTAATGTGCAGTGTTCTGGTAACAGCAAATATTAACACATTATCTTTTCATCCTGAATAAAGATTGTTTTATAGTCTGCGATAAATTAAAATATAAACGAGAGTTATATTATTTGTGGTGTAGACAGAATTTGCAGGTTTGATAGAAAACAACAGAAAAATAACCGTATTTGATGATTTTATCATTTAAGATCATATATTGAAAGTTTATATATGATTTCAGAATGTATTTATAATTAAATTTTACTATACATACTCATTATTTCATCCGTTATATGCTTTGGAACGGGCAGTGTGAAATAAATTTCATTGGTTCAATAAAGTTTAAAGTTTAATTGTTTTTTGCTTTTCATCGTCGAAGAGAGAGAGAGAGAGAGAGAGAGAGAGAGAGAGAGAGAGAGATGTAGTGTTCTTAACCACATTGATAAAGGCGCTCGTACAACCTGTGGAAATCAATTTGATAATCTCCAAAGAAATAACTGCTTACTTCCTCTAACAGCCATAGAAGGCAATCAGTATAGTTTGAGATTTCCACGAACATCTTAAAATCGCACCTTGATTCTCTACGTAGGTTAAATTTTTGCTGAAAATTGCTTGAATATAAACACGTTTCATTACACTAGTTGTCTGTTACCTGCGATAATAGGAATATTGTATAAAAGTGGATATGTTTACATTACAAAATATTTCGGTTTTGGAATCTTATATAACTTAAAATATAAATGTACATGAATATATATATATATATATATATAT